>CCSG02000006.1:0-45724 GCA_001077455.2 Babesia divergens
CTAGGATCGCGATGACTACATCCTTGAGGCGCTTCTTGTATATGTCCAGAGTTTTAGCTTTCTTTGCCTCGGCGGTATTTACGCTAGAATCGAAGTATGCCCAAATAAGTTGCGATAGTTCATCCTCAGGATTTGATATTGTGGATGTCTTTTCAATGAAGTCTGATGCGATTGCAATTCGGCTGTTCCACATGCTGTTGAACTGTGACACTACATTCTCGGTAAGGTCAACTTTGATGCATTTTTTTGCGAATGTCATAGGATACCTCTTATCTCGTCCAAAAGTCCGTGCAAAGTATACTGCCAGCACACATAGATTGAACCCTCGTGAGACGCTGCGGCCCCCCAATATAACTCTGTCTGCTGAGCCGAGGTCTTGTGCGACTACTGCCATGCGGTGGAACAGTTCGTCCAGGGGCCACTCATCAAAGTTGGTGGTGCGCAGCGCTTCATTTGGCACGAAGAGCACATCATCCTTCACAGTAGATGCGGCGGGGAGTCTCGATGCGCTGCAGAATACACATGTAGCTCCTCCACAGCGGTCGAACGTGCATAGCTGTTCGAAGCGTTCGTGCAGGCACGGGTGGTCGAGGATAAGATCGATATCACCATAGCTTTCGTTTGAGAAGACGAATGCGCGCCAGCAGTCGAAGCATACGTCCTTTATTGTGAAGAAGTCTTTGGTGTTCGCTGGTATTGTTTTCCGCATTGCGTCCCAGATCACGTTAGCTTTGACGGAGGGTTACCGCGGGCAACCTTCGTCTTCTATAGAAAAATATACAGTATTTGTTTGTGACTATACCTACATACCCACAAAATTTGTGTTTACTGTAAATGTGTATGAAGAATCAAAGTGCTACTACCTCGGGCCACGATTTCGATTCGACGAGGTATGTTAAAGACTACCTGTGTTTCTAAAGGCGATAGAGCTACTGGTTTGATGTTGGTTTACGGTTATGCATATGTCTACGTCGTTGTGAAGTAACTTGTACGCCTTGAGGTACACACGCCCGGTGTGTCTTGTTGCTGCCTTCTTACATAATGGCAATGTAGCACGCCATGTTTCAGCTTATCTTCGGGCTTCATAACGTGCGGGATGAGTCTGGGAGGCCGCGTAGAATCCTGATCGTAGGGGATGACCCTGCTCCGTGCGCATCCCTGTCCAGGCTTATGTCACGTGTGCACGACTTCGAGACCATTGTCGTTGAAGTAGACGATGCGTCGTTATCTGGTGAGAAGGCCCCATCTAGCGCCGATTCATCTACTTCTGGCGACCCATATACCATACATGTGCCTATCGATTGCATATTCGCGGAAATTCGCCGGCGCAACTGGTACCGTGGTCGCATGTGGGATTTCTTCACGTCTCATGGCGCAGTAGCAAGTAGCGATGATGCTTCTGACATCACAACGATCTATGGCGTCCACGTGACTGTGTACATTACGTCCTACTCCGAATACAGGACAGGGTTTCGCGGTGCCGTTAGTTTTTTCAATATCAACAGGGCCTCCGCTGCATGCAAATTTTTGGTAATTGACGTTTCATTGCCGCTTGAGGCCTGCGCTTTGGATGCTGAGAAGGCATTGGTGCGATTTATGGATTGCTGCGAGGGGGTTCGGGTGTACAAGATTAACCTGGAGGACGAGCTACGTTCGACGTACGTGTGCCAATCCATCCTGGATGAAGCCATAGGCAACATGTCGCAGACTCCTAACTTCTAGACAGCTTCGACTAGTATTGCTATGCTGTCTCCCATCATGTTTACGCCTGCAATGCAGCCGAACTGTAGTCCATGTGAACGCAGTGCTGTCACCATTGCTATAAGTTGGCGCACTCCAGAGGCCCCTGAGATGGTATTAGCACAAACGTCGATTAATGCATATTCGTTTTATATTTCAAAGACACTTTGTAGCATATTCTGAAGCATTGGATTAGCACCATTACGTGTAGATGAAGCTATCTCGGAAACCAATCATCTGTAATGGGGACATTGGCACATGTGCAAATGCAACTGAAACACGATAGAGATTGATGCGATCTCTCCATATAATATTCGGAGTTTCTATATTACGGAGCTCGAGAATGCTTTGCTTACGAGTACGTTACAATGCATATATAAACAACTATAGCATAAAACCGCCACATTACGTTATTGTGTACAATAAATAGCTATTAATCACGCACAAGATATCTTACCCATTGGATGTCCTATCGCTAGTGTGCTTCCATGGATGTTGATGCGTGACTGGTCTATGCCTAGCTCCTTGGCGACGAACATGGGTATAAACGCGTATTGATCAAGAATGTCGTATATATCCACTCTATTGTTCGTTCTGGTTTGGATTTCCTTGATGGCACTAACGAGTGCGCAGGGGAAAGCAGCTGCTGCTGTACTAACTTCACAGCAGTCCACAATGCGGGCAATCGGTACGGCCCCGGTTCCGCGAAGGATTTCGCCCCCAGATAACAATACACATGCCGCGCCGTCTGCCATCGTGGATTTAGTCTTAATGTTTGAGGGGGAGGCCTGATTTGGCACGAATGTTTTGTATAGTACATCTTCAGTCAGCTTCACTTGTCGATGGGATATCCATACGTCGTTGTGCGCCTTTTCCTTGTTACCTAATTACATTTATACCATATTTTTAGTTCTACCCACTCTTTTCTACAGTTACATGAACAACTTCGTTGCGCATGATGCCGTCACTGTAGCATGATGCCGTGCGTTGGAATGCCTCAGCTGCATATTGTGTCATGGCGAGTTTTGATAGCCCTGCATTTTGCATAAACTCCTCTACATCCATGTGCAATTTGGAGAAGCCATCGCAAGTTAACGAATCTATCAAGGCGCCATCTCCGACTCCGTAGCCATTCATTCTTGCCTTTCTGCAGATACTTTCTAGATGTGGCACAACTTGCAAACTGACTTAAGAAGGAATGGGACTTGCGAAGAGCTTTCGCTACCGACTGCTGCCACCAAATGCGATTTCCCCGTTTGTATAAGATCATTGGCTAAGCTGATGGCCTTCAACCCACTGGTACACAATTGGCTCGTTTGGAAGCACCGCGTGGAATCCTTCAACCCTGTAGCTGTGTATAAGACTTGAGAGAGACGGTTTGCTTTAGTGCTTCATCACTGTGCCCGGTGCGCTCTTACTCACCTACTGTGTTTGCCACCTGTTTTGATGGCGATGCTCCTACGCCGCTTGTGAACACTTGGCTCAGAATGAGTTTATCAATAAGATTAGGAGGCGTAAATCCGGAGTTTAGAGCGCCTTTAAGGGCTACAGATGCTGCACGTTTGATATAGGCAAATATGCATGGACGCTTTAGTACCAACCAAGGGCAACACTGGATTCCTCAGCTAGTGAGCCTAGAATAGGCACAAATGGCGTACGTGCCAGACCTAACACATATGCCACCATGGCATTTCTTTTATTCGACTACTATGTTGTTGTGGCATTACTGTCATCGTCCATTAAGGGACGACCCGGCGTCGCCGCTGTGCGATTGTTATTTAAGACGTTAACACATCGGTACTAAATGTACGCGTCTGCCGCGTGTACCATCTTATATTCTTATGAAGCCACTATATCCGTGATATCCCGTTGACCCTCCATGATTCCTTACACACCATCGGTGTATTGGCTTATTCTCTGGACTATGCGATGACGGCGGCCATACCCACAAGATTCTTTTCTGACAGATACATCCAACTATGAAATATAATGAAGGATAAGGAATCATTACTGGTGCCCATCTTAGGGTGTCTTTTTAGACACATGCTTTCCAGGAGCTTGTAAGCTGTTTCGGGTATTTTGGTGTCACTGCACACTGTAGATGAATGCATCGTTAGTGTAAGGAATGAAGCTCGGCGACAGGGTCTCATTATGCCACTTGGCATCGCTGAAACAGGATTTGGTACCTCCAGATCCTCGGTTTCATCTTGTCGCAGTGTCGCCGCACGAATTGGCAATTTCGCTGGGTTCTTTGGCATTTACGCGTCCTTATCGGTGCAACCTGTCGAAGCAGACTCCTTCAGGTGATTACTCTTCGGAATCAGTTCTGGATGTAGACACTAATAATGGATATTACAGTAACGCAAGTCGTTTGGACCCTCGTCGGACTTCCATACTGCTCAAGTGCACGCTGTATAGTCACGGTAAGCCGGTGTCTGATACGGTAGCAGTGCATCTTAATCGCAACAACATTTTTGGGCTGCGTGAGGTGCTATCCGGTTCCACTGACACCAATTGTCGCCGGGTCAAACACTGTGACACTTACAACGGCGGTTCTTGCTTGAGGTTTTTCAGTGGCACTAACTTTGTTCGATGTAAATTGTTGCGGCTGAAGAACAAAGACTATATGTTTAGGTTGAAGCGACGGTTACGGTGCCAACCAGTAGAAGTGCCCGTAGTTGACGAATCGACGGCACCTTCCTGGTACTCTAACCTAGGTGATATGCTAACACAGTCCATAACACCTCCAAAGAGTGATGTATTTAGGTGTTCTGATACTGAAGTAGAGCGCCGTATCCGCAAATCATGCAGGAAATGTTGCCACAGGTTCCCATTGCAAAGCGACCGCATCAATTTGCCTGCGATCATCCAGATAGACAGTATACTGCGTTTCCAACTGTGGCACAAGTTGCGGGGCCCGAATCCAGACCTTCAGATGCACAATGAAATGTATGTGGATGACACGTTTGTGGCGAGGTCGGAGTTGGATATAGCCCCGATAAAGGATAAGGTCAACTGCTTCGTTGATATGTTTTATGATGGATTGCCCAATACTAAAGGTGATAAACACGTGTGTGATATTAGATCGTGTTGCTGCCACTCCGAAAAGCAGCTGGTATGCACATCACATTTTGAACGCATATATAAAGAGGTCCAGAGGCTCATTGCGTTAATATTTTCACAAGTACATGTGTCTGCGGCAGCGGCATTTGGGAAATATAGGTATTTATTATACTTTTACCTCCAGGTGTTGTCCTTTTCCAACTGCGACGCTCTGCAGAGTTGTGGTATAACGTTACCTATAGCATTCTTAACTGTGGGTGTGGTTGAATTTATCAATGATGATGTGAAACTTGAATCCACTGATGGTTCATGCCGCATGCATTTTTGGCGTCCGACATATGCAGGCCATCACCTGTCATCAATGGAGGCCAACAGCAAGCACGAGTTCGGGACCTGTAACGCATCCTTACCAAAAGGTAAACTTAAAATGGGCATGGGACCACATTTTGAGCGTGCTGAAATTTATTACCGGAAGTGCAGGAGCAGACGGCGCGTGTTGTCGTTATACCTAGGTCCCACATTTAAGGAGTCTATGTTAACAAATGCATGTCGTAACCGTGGGCAGACTACTAACATTCCAACATATGGCATGCCCTCTATATTGTCTTTTCTCTTGGATTGTGACTTGTACAAGGATGATTATATAGTCTGTCCCTCAATGCTAGACTCCGTGATCCTACACAGTAGTATGTATACGATTTCTGGCGGGATAACATTTCTTCCGGAGCCATCTGATCTGTCATTTCTGAAGTTATTGATACGCACACCTTTATATGGCGTTGGTATTTCACTGAATCCTTGCGATACTGTTGGTGTGAGTACATCTTTTGGTTCTATTGGTTACCGTCAGATTAATGAGTTGATGTGGCGCTACCAACCACTATTGTCCAAATCAGGTGAAGCTTTAACGACATTCCTTCGTTTTGTTGACTGGAAGTCAGCAGATGAGGCTTCAGCCGCGTTACTTGCCATGCATAAGTGGCGGGAGCCCACCTTCATCACATTGCTGGAATTAATATCCCCCGATTTTTCGCCACCAAATGTGGTAGAAGCCGTGCAGAAATATGCATGTAACTTGCTGATTACAAAGTACAGTGTTAAGGCGCTTGCGTCATTTTTTCCGCAGCTGTTAGTAGCCCCCGGTGCCCACCATCTGCTTGACCGTCTGATTCAGCTTTCCTGTAAGGATTACGGCACTGCCCTATACCTATACTGGGCGCTTGAGTGCTGGGACAGGGTGAATTCATCATCCTCCCATTCCGTGGGGAAATTCATAGCAACCCTAGAGAGGGATGCCGCTGGAGGTTCTATTTTGAAGGCCATAAAAGCACAACGGTTGCTGCGTCAGCGCCTCAATTTCTTGATGAGGCACATAAAGTCCCGTAATTATGGGTATGCTGCCGAGCACAATCTGAATCTTGTTGAGTTTTTGAGGGGTGAGAGCAGGCTTGAGGTGTTTCACGGCTTGGGGCCGAGAGTTGCCTCTACTAGTTGGGAGCGCGTTACGTTCGATTTGGAGGTGCCTCTATTTACGGACCCTTCACTTAATATATCGGCTGTTGACACGTCGTCGTGTAGCATTATAAAGACCACACGTTACCCGCTTCTCCTTACGTTCCATTTGAGAGATGGCTTAAGCAGCGTGCATGAAAGGTTAAAAGTCCTAGCTGGTTCGGATGCAGTTCCTTCCATTGACAATGGGTCGCCGATGAAAGAGGCTAACATGTTGGTAAAACATATAATGTTCAAGGATGGTGATGACCTTCGGCTAGATCAGGTGTGTCAGCAGATTGCGAAGCTGGCGGACGAGATTCTTCGTAGTCACGGTGTTGAATCATACATCAAATGTTACGGAGTTCTCTCTACTAGTTCAAGGGACGGTTTTGTGGAATTCCTTAAGGATACAAAGTCCATATCAACCATCTTGAGAGAAAGTGGCAGCATCGAATCTTTTCTGATAGAGAAAGGCACATCTTTTGTTGATGATTTAGTCAAGCGATTGAATTTTGTTGGCAGTCTGGCATCGTACAGCGTTCTGACTCATCTTTTGGGCGTGGGTGATCGTCACAATGACAACTTGATTTTGAGCAAGAGCGGCCATGTTGTCCACGTGGATTATGGGTACATCCTGGGTTCCGATCCCCGTCTTCTTCCGCTTCCACCTTTTAAGCTGTCTAATGAGTTGCTGGGCTTTTTAGGGGGCAGGGGTTCGTTCTTTTACCGTATGTTTAAAGAGCGTTTTTACCTTGTGTTTTCTATCCTGCGCCGCCATGCGAAATTGATCATCATATTGATTTATCTCTTGGCTCCTTACAACCTGCGCAACGTCAACTTTGCCTCCATTGTTGATATGGAGTCTAAGTTCATGTTATGTGTAGAGGACCCAACGGTGTTAAAACGGCATGTAAACTATCTCATCGACTCGTCCGCCACGTCGCTGACTTCACAGGTGTCCGACAAATGGCACCAGTTTTCTATGTTTTGGAAGTAAATGCTTAAAACACGACTTAATGGGTGCAAAGGCGGTTGTTATATTATAAGATCCGCACGGCTTTGTTTACAACACTTGTAGTGTAGGCAGCGGTACTAGTTTGACATTGTGTTGTTGTAACAGGTTGCGGATCTACAGCATAGTACTAGACGCTCTACATGCAAGCAGGTTATACTATTGTCGTCTGTGCAGTATGCATACTTTATACCAATAATTTGTGGAGAGTTACGGTAGCGTGTCTTCAGTTCTTGTCTATCTAAAACTGATGACCATAGGAAATGTCTATCATTCTTTGTATATGATGGCCCAAAACAGTCAGCATATATGTTAATAAACCATAAACTATTCCATGTATTGCCATAAAATTTACTTATTTTATCAATACATTACTAAAACTGTGGGTGATGACCAAGGCGGGGGGACAGAAGCTCCCTATGCCACCCATTAGATACCCAATAAAGATGGGATTGCATGCTGGTTCGTGCGGCCGCCGTAATATTGCCTCGTGCACAGTTCCAATGCTTTACGTGATAAAACCGAAGGAAAGGTTTTTGTACCAGAAGTCTCATCTCATCAGATTGTAATGTGTACATAACGAGGTAATTCGATAGTAATTTCCGTTGACTGATGCATAGGCAGGCTCGTACTATACCAGTTGCCGCCCCACCGATTAACTATCAAGAAAATTGTAAATGATGGACTGAGGTTGTTCGTTAAAATGCGGTTCAGAAATCCTTGCGAAGTTCTTCTTCTTGCTCCTTCAACTTATATCCCTCGGGTTCCTTTATGGTGCCCATTTTTCTGAACGTGGTATAACAAAGAGAGTCCTGGTGCTTACCGAAATTCTCTGAAGAATTGCGATAGTTGTTCATTGTACATATCAGCCGACTCACAGTTTTTGACTCTGAATACGCCCTTGTTAAACAAGTCCTCGCAGCAGAGCAGGACCTACAGCAGGTATGATGCAAGTCGAAGAGTTCGATGTATTGAGGGAGACGATTCGAGGCAATACATTTGCAAAGTAAACGCACCTTTTTAAATTGCCCCTTGTATGTTTCCAAGCACATATGTGCTGCTACCGTCAGTGCGGTTATGAGCACCCCTGGTAAGGGTGGTTTGAAAACTTTGGCGGGGCATGCATTTAGGAACCCTGCGAACCAGGCCCATAACCCCTCCACGTCTTGGGTAACGGCCATTATTGCGAGATGCAACCTTACAAGTGTCACTTGTTTCCTGAAGTATGTGTTGCTGTTATGTTTGGAGTACTGGTGCAGCTGCTTCAGCTTTTCTTCATCGTTACTTTGGTACAGCCTTGGTATTATATACGGACAGCGCTTCTTGATCATCGAGTAGTATACCTCCCTGCAATTGTGTCCAACTGCCATCAATCCACGAATCAGATGTGCAAATGGCCAGACCGATTTTGGATTGAGGTACATTTGGCAGCCTGGTTCGCAGCAGTCAAGTACATTCTCTATGACCCTAAAGGTCATGAAGACCAATACCTTCGGTTCACTTCCATACTGGTTCCTTATGTTTACCAGAGTAGAGTATGAATTATCAATTTGCTTTTGTGTAGCAGCCAATGTGTTGACCGTTGTGATGATTCTTTTTGCGATATCGAGTCGTGCTTGCTTCACCGCAGGGTCTCCACTTGCTACGAAAGCCTCATATTCGGCCTTGAGTCTTTCAAACTCGACTTCATATTCATCTATTTGCCGCGTGTGGGCGTTGCAAGGTAGATATGCAGCTGGTGGTTTTTCTTGTTGCGTCATTAGTTCATCCTGGCTGCTCGGCTCTGCGATGAGTTGTGGAGGTTGTATCGCCGTTTTACTTTCCTGAGGCTTTTCAGGTTGCGCCTTCGCCTCCACTGATGTTGTTTTGATCTTCTGATTCTCCAGGAGCGCTTTATTTTGTTTCTGAATAATTTTTGCGGCCCTTTGTTCCTCTAGTTTGGATATCTCCGCTAGCGCATCGGTTATTAAATTCATATACGGTTGCTTGCTCTTCTGCATTTCCCCTTCTATTAAGGATTCAACACGGTCGAATTCTACCCATGTCGGTTCCCAGTTGTCGTTTACTTTATCGTTGTCCAGCTCCAGTACGATACCGCTATTCTTTGGCAAATCAAGTGTCACGTTTGTTGCTTGCACATTCGTCACTGGTACTGCTATGCTACGATTGCCTTGGAATACTCTCTCGCTTAGGGCGAGAGCGACTCCTCGCCTTCGATCGTTAGTTCTTTTGGACATTGCTCACAACGCACGCTATAGCCGTGTCATATAATCGTCGATTCAAGATTCTTCACTGCCGCATACTCCACACATGGTTTTATTAGTAGTTACTTGAGACTGCATCGTCCTTCCTAGCGACATCTTAAGTGCCACTTAGTCAGGATTGCATAGACACGTGACTCTCAAGTCCTAATAACAACCACACCGGAGACCTCTACTTGGGCTGTCCAGAGGAAACCACTAACATAAAATTGTGGAACACCACTTATTGTGTTTTCCTTCCGGAATTGGGTTAATGGTAGACGTTCTACTTGGCTGCTCAGTTGCCACTGATTGATATAGCATCAGAACCCAAGAAGATGGGCAGGAGAGGTAAGTTTAAATGCTCAAAGCTCAGATTACTCGCAGAAATGTTTGCATCTGACCACCTGGATCAGGAGGACGAAGAACAGGATGATGAAGGCTTGTACGGTGGCAAGTTTGACTTTGTGCCGCGGTATGTACACTGTTTTCTATTTTCACGAGATGAATATAACTATAATGACGACTACATGCTCTATTGGCCTTATTATATGTCAGGAACCGCGCTAGTCGTCCGCGCAACTCTGAAGGGGAGCATAGCATGTTCAGGCTGCGTGCTTGCATTTCCTGCCGTCTGATAATGAGTGAAGACCAGGTGAGTTTGCCATATATTGCCACCTCCACGACCCCATTCTAACGGATTTTTAGTTTTTTGAACGTGGCTGTGGGAATTGCGCGTTCTTACAGATGGACGGTGATCGCAGACGTACGTTGGATTGCACAAGTTCCAACTTTAGCGGGCTTATTTCGGTGATGGACCCTCAGAAATCATGGGCAGCGCGTTTTAACAATCTAGGTAAGTCTGCGTGGTTTTCAAATCATGTGGCCCCTTTTTGCATCCCGTGTTCACCGTCATTCAGGTGATGTTATACCGGGTTGTTACGCTATATCTGTTGTTGGCGAGTTGCCCGAGTCTATAAACGACGAAGACCATCGCTAGCCTGTAACATATCGGGACACAATCGATTAATTTTATGCAATCATTAGGCACTGTAGTTTGTATTATGCCCTTCCACGGAAGGGCGTAGCATGTCAGCCCCTGCGCTTGGAAAGCCTCCAAGCGTCCTTTTCCTCGAATTTATTGTGCAGGGGTTCGATCTTCTGTCCCAACTTTGCCTTGCTGACCCCTTCGCACTTCTTGAACATAGATGGTGCGACTTCGAGGAGCCACTGTGGCTTCACGGCAGTGAGGTCCCGCATATACTCCTTGGTTGTCATCACCAATTCATGGTATACTACATATTCAGGCGACCTGTTGTACAAGGCGGAAGATGGATGGATATAGACGTTTTGCTGGTCTAGTATCGTTCGATAGCCCTCTTGCGGGTCCCTCCGTGCTGAGTGGTGAAAGAAGCCAGCGCATACCGACTTTGCGATTTTTTCCGGGTCATTACTACACGAGACTACCTTGAATTTATATCTGTCCATGATGGATATGAGTTGTTTTCTTACATCTTGTGCTCTAAGCAGCGCACGCGACTGCAAAAAGTTTTGGTGGCACCAAAGGGAGGAGAATTTGTTTGCCCTCCACTGGTTGTATACCTGCAATAATGTCAGGTGATCACCTTCTCCTTGTGTAAACCGTGCCTTGGCTCGGTCTGCCTCCGCTTGCTTGTCCTGTGGCCGATAGAATATGTTCTGTATGGACAACATGGATACTATGGTAATGATTTCGTCAGAGCAACCCAAATCGATCGACGTTAAGAGCATTTTGGCCAGATTAGGGTCCATGGGGAACTCTGCCATTTTACGTCCTAATCTTGTGAGAAGTCCCTCGTCGTCAAGAGCTCCGAGGTGATATAGGTTATCCAACGCATCAATTAGCGTCTCTACTGGCGGTCTGTCCATGAAGTCGAAGTTAAGAAAGTCGTTAATCCCCATAGCTTTTAGTAGAATTACCACATTGGCGAGGTTAGTGCGTTGTATTTCTGGCACCGCTGTTGGCAGCATTTCTGACCTGTATGAGTCCTCGGTGTAGAGCCTGTAGCACTTTCCTGGCCCAGTCCTTCCAGCTCTTCCCGCTCTCTGCTTTGCACTGGCCTGCGATATTGGGACGACCACTAGGGATTCCATGCCTGTCCTTGGATTATATCTTTTGACCTTTGCGAAACCCGGGTCGATCACATAGTAGATGCCTAAAAGAGAATATATACATTTTACGTTTGACTGGTTACCAACCATCTATGGTGAGAGATGCTTCTGCGATATTTGTAGCGATGACGCATTTCCTGCATCCTATTGGCGTCGGTTCAAATATCGCACTTTGCATTTCGCTGGGTAATGCTGCATATACGGGAAGGATGATGAGCGGTGGTGGTGACACGGATTCCAGCCTCTTCATACGTTCATGCAGCGTTCTACAGGCTACATCGATTTCTTCCTGTCCTGTCAGGAAGAGAAGGATGTCCCCCGCAGGCTCGTTCAGGTGTATGTTCAGCACTGTGATCAGCGACGCTTCTATGTAATCGCTTTCCTGCTCCCTTGTATGCAGGATTTCTACTGGGAATGTTCTTCCTGGTATAGAGAATATGCTTGAATCATTGAAATATGCTGAGAATTTTTCTGCCTCAAGCGTTGCCGACGTGACTATGAGTTTGAAGTCCCTCCGTTTGCTACAGCATTCCTGCAAGATATGTGGCCAATTATACCTTTATGCAGATGCACACATGAACACTATTGGCTCGTATTGTTATGCGACCGGTACCTGTCCAAGGCACTTTCATGCGGTACCCTGGTTATCGTCGGTCAGAAGCGTATATCGATTTTATTATGGCCACCTTTCTCTTAAACTCACCTTAAGTAATGCAAAAAGCACATCTGTGGCGATAGTACGTTCGTGCGCTTCGTCTAGCATAATGCACGAGTATCGTGCGAGCAATGGGTCCTGCAGCACCTCCCTCAACAGCATACCGTCGGTCATGAACTTGATCATGGTATCTTTCGTGGTACAATCTTCGAACCTGATGCAGTAACCCACTTCTTGTCCCAGTCTGCAACCGACCTCCTCGGCTACTCTTTTTGCCACCGACATTGCTGCAACCCTCCTGGGCTGAGTGCATCCTATTACCTTGATATCCTTATGTTTCCCACAGCTGTAACCACTTTCTGCCAGGTACTGTGGGATTTGAGTACTTTTCCCACTGCCCGTTTCACCCACTACAATGAGAATGTCGTTTTCCTTGACTGCCTGCAGAAGCTCTTCTCTGAGAGAGAATATAGGAAGAGATTCCCGTTGCTCCTTAATTGATAGTTGTCCACGTTTCTTGGGTTCACGATCTTGCTTTGTTCCGGTTTGCCCCCGCGTCTCTGCGTCGCGTTGTTGCATCCTATTGGTTTTATCGAGCTCTTTCATGAACTGCGCCATGCTAAGTTCCCCTTGTTTTGCATTCAGACTCTTCCAGGCATTTTGTGCGTCGTTTTGAGGTAGCATCATCATACCATCTTCTTGGGCTCTTTCAGCTTCTCTTCGTTCTTTTGCGATTGATGAGCTTGTTGCGATAGCCCTGGCCAGCGAGCCTTCTGGATTTGAAACGATTTTGATTGGTGAGAGTTCAATACCTTTATACATTTATATTTAAACTTTATGACTACAACATACCTGAACGTCTAGTTTGTCCCTTGAGGAAAGTAGGGAATGCTTCGTTCACCTCTATTTCGATTTCCTCCTCTTCTACCACATTGTGGTCCTTCATTAGGTGCATATTTATTCGCTCACTTTTTGAAAGAGCTCCACTGCTCAACAGTTGTTGTTGTTCCCATCTTTCCATATCTGTGAGCATGCGTCTTTTCTTGCCGTCCACCCCGTAGGCATATTCATCTAGAATCACACCTGAAAGTTCACCCCTCCTTTCGGGTGCTCCATCAAACATTGATGTGGGTTCAGGTATTGTGGTTGAAGTTACGCTTGAGCTCTCCATACCGTTTTGTTGGTCAATGGTCTTCATTGACAGGCTGATTTTTTCTCCATTTAACGCTATCACCTTCACATACACCTTCATGTCCTCGCTCAGAACATCTTTCACGTTATTGAGCCTTCTTTTTCCTGGGAGTATCTCCGATACGTGTACAAGGCCAGTGTACCGCGCCTTTTTAGACCTGAAACTGACGAATGCTCCAAATTCCATTATTCTGTCAACCCTGCCCAGGTACACATTGTTCAGAAGGTCCGTCAGCATCTCACGCCCATTACTGTTACTTCTACTATGCCTTTCGACACTGTCATTTCTGCGGTCATTATGACGCTGGTGGTATGAGTGTTGGGTTGTGCTATGGCGGTCCTTCGCATGCCGGCTCCCCCTTTGGTAATCACGGCTGTCTTCATAGTACCTTTCATCGTAATTCCTACCTCTATCGCCTATATGGTAGGTCCTTTCGCGGTGTCTTCCGCGATGGTCATGTTTTATTTCCTCTCTATGGTTATCGTGCCGCTCATCTGGTTTCTCGCGTTCCAGCAATTCCTTGGCCCATTCGGAAAGTTCATCCTGCAACGTTTTCATATGGCAAGGGTGTATTCCCACTCACATCTTGCTTTACATCTATCTTAAGAACTTCATGATTATTAACGTCAGTGTTCTTAATGGATAGTGCAGGGAAGTTGAGTCGTTCATCATTTTCGGTAGCTATGATATCGTCCCATGTTCCTGTAATGATGCTGACTCGCATTTAGAGACGATTTACGGTACCTGTTGACTTTTTAGGTGGGTCAAGGGTCAGAACGATATTGTACAGCTTTTGGCCCAGTGCCATTGGAATCTCTGCTTCATTTTCGTCTAGTAGTCTGTTGAAATCTGCAGCATCCTTTGCTTCTCTTGCGAGATGTATGATGAATTCCACAAGATCCTGACAGTATATCTACTTTTGAATGGAGCAACTAACTGGATGGTCGATGTCGAGGTGATTCTTGAGCGTCTGTGCAACCTTTGCGGATGCGCTTAGATTTTGCAACTCTGCAAGGCCATCGATCGACATAGCTCCGCATGTACACAAACATACAAACTTATACAGATGGATGCTATTTTCGAGTCTTTTCGGCCTTTCAGTATAGTGATGTGGCCTGTACAAGTGTCGTGCCTTAATGACCCTGCTGATGGCGAAAAATTCCACACATTTTATTTAAACATGTGGGATGCTAATCTCGAGGACTTTGCGGAAAAGGACTCCGTCCATGACGACGTGCTTTATATCAAATCGGATTGCGTCGTGGAGGATGAAGATTCCCTCCAAGACAAGCCTCTGGACATGACTTATGTATGCTGGAACAAGGACTTTAACGCCGAGCTCGTTTCTTTGGCTGTTCACCCATCTTTTCCCGCGGTTGCGCACGTTGCTGTTGGATCATGTGACGACACGTGCAAGATTGTAAACTTTGCCACGCAAGATGGTAGGTAGTTGCTAGTGCATTATAAAAGTCTGCGCAGAGAGCAATGATACAATGGAGACTGTGCTGGGTCCGTTTGAAGAAACGGTAAGCTGTTGCAGCTACTCTCCAGATGGCTCGTATCTGACGTTAGGCCTAATGGATGGCAACTTCCAGGTCTATGCATGTTTCTCGGGGAAGTATGAGCACACGATTACGGTTAACGGCCCGCCTGATGGTATAGAGTGGATTTCGTGGAGCCATGATTCAAGCGCTGTTATGTTCGGTGGTTCCGGGCACACCGCGTTCATATGGAGCCCGCAGACACATACCACGGCATGCATAACCACTACCGATACTAGCGGTTGCGGGAAGTTTTGCATGTACAACAGCAATTCGTTTGCTGTGGTGGGTTGTAATGACGGTCACTTGAATGCCGTGAGGTATGCGAATGGTTCTGTTGGAAGTTTAACTGACGTGGCTCTGAGCAGCGAGATGGTGACATCTATCGACTGCCACGACAACGTTCAACTTGCTATTGTAGGTATGTATGATGGTGGGTTATTTTTTGTGGAGTTATCTAAATTCCAAGTCGTCGCTTCTTTTTCGGATCACAGCGACACCGTTGAGTCGGTGCAATTTTGCAAGGGGGCGTCATCAACTATGGCTATGAGCTGCGGTAGCGACGGCACGGTGATCATGTGGGATTGCGAGCGTATGATCAAACTTAGCGTAGCATCGCTTTCCGATAATCTGACTCGTATGGTTTGGGTACCGTCGAAGTTGATGGTTGCCGTCGGTGGCGTTAACGGCGATTTGTACACCGTCAAGAACGGCAGTGTGGTGAAGCAGAATCGGCCACACAAATCCACTGTATTGGACCTTGCTCTTCTTCCCTGTGATGATAACGAGGTGGCTCTTATATCGGTCTCTGAGGACGGCGCTATGGTGATGTAAGTTTTCTATCAGTGACTGGATTTTTTGTGCTATATTTTTTGTTTTATCTGGTGGCGCGTCTATTCATGTGGTTTCAACGGGTATTCCACTGCTTTATTTGGCGAGGTGATATGGCTAAACCTATGCTGTTTGGCGATGTTGGGTGTTGCCCATGCCTTTGTTTTATGTATATCAATGTTTTATATCTATACATTAATGCCGTATGATATCATTTCCTCCTCAATGATGCTGCTAGATGCCGGGAGATGTTCTGTTAGTTTCAACCATAATGCTTTCGAGAAGGGGCAGTTGTTGGTTATCACGTGGATGGGGTCGTACTTCGTCTTGATCTTCTCTAGCATGTCGTGGAGTGCTCGAACGTTTGGGATTTTGAACGGCATTGGTTCTTCTATCACTGATCGCAATGCATCACCTCTGTCGTCAACTCTGCCCAATAACCTAAGCCGAACGCCTACGCAATCAAGCATAGTATCGTCTGTGTATTTCACGAAGCATGCGAGATGTTTGGTCGCCATTGACAATCTTGAATGCGTACTTTCGTTGACTAGGAGTCGTCTTATTATGTTTTTGTTCGTCCTTGCAATTGCATACTCAACATTGGTAGCAACAATGTCTTCGTTGTTGCTATAAGATTTCACTATGTATTCCGCTAGTTTCTGGGCGGTTCTTGTGGGCACGCACTTACATATTACCTTGAGGAGTAAAACGAGTTCGCACTCGTTTAGAACACCAACAAGAGCATTCCACTTTCCCCTGCATTCGGCTTCATGCAAACTATACTTTTCTTTCACGCTGTAGACAATGGCATCTGCACACTTTTTGGATGGTGTGATCCTATCAAGCACAGCTTGATATATATCTTTGCGATTTGCGTTTTCTTCATCATTGGCATGTTCTTCTAGTTTGGTCCTCATGTCGTCGATAAGTGCGTCCTGCGATTCAGGGGATTGGCGCAGTTTGTACATAAAAAAGGCAACCCACAATGGTATATGATTCGGGAATACTTGCATCGCCTCCTTATATACAAGGGATGCATGCGATTCGTCAGTTTCAAGTAGAGCGTATGATGTCCAGAGATCAGGGTCTCCTACATGAAGTTGCAGTATTTTCTTTGAAACATCTTTTGAATTGCATACTCCCATCAGTAGTTGCAGCAGTATTTTGGCGTTGGGAATTGCTATAATGCAGTGTAACAATATGAGTGTGAGAAACCGCTGGGCCGACTTGGTGTTGAAGACGAACGACTTGACGAAATTGTACCACCTGCTTCTACTACCCACGCGATCAATGGATTTACTTCCAAAAAGTTCTAGCAGTCTGAATATAAGCTCTTCCAGGTTCCTTGTGCTAAGTACAACTGCATCCACAGGTAGGTCAGTGACATCCATTGCTTTAATACGGCAGTAATCCACTGCGTCATCTACGTTGTCGCATTCTATATTCGCATCAACGATATCACATAGGTCCAGGAGCACCTTTTTATCCACACATGGCTTCTGGCGAAGCAAACTTAAGTTGTATAGTAGATAATGTTGTGAGATGTGACCAAAGTTGGCACAACTGTAATCGTTGAAAAGGTTGTACCCTAGCCAGCTCCTGATAATATTAACAGCCAAACCCTCATAACCTGCCGCAAGTAGGCGCGGAACCAGGCATTCTGTAAGAATTACAACGATGGATTTTTCGATATTGTCCCTCGGTGCTCCTTCCATGTCCATCATTCCTCGTAAATGCTTGAAAAAAAATTTGATCACTTTGGTGAACCTATTGTGCGTCAGTTTAGCTGTCATTATAGTTGATGCTATATATCTCCAGTACACAGGTTCCGTTGACACGGCCTGGTGTATATTTACTGGTATTTCATGCCTGAGGTCATTAATCCTAATGTAGTCGTTTGACCACGACTTGATCCATTTGACTGCGTCCATTACGTTATCGAATTTTGGAACCAGTAGTTTCTTGTAGAACAGGATTATCGTGAAGAGATAAGCGACGGCGGCGTTGCTAGTTTTCCCGCGCCATTCCAGCTGCCCGGCTCGTTTGTAGATACTACTCAACTTGTGCAGTAGTTCGCAATTTTGCGTGACTACAAGGAGTTCTTCCTCTTCCGTTATTCGTGCCAACATCCACTCAGGCACGTTGTGTTTATTGTGCTGCAATTTTGCGACAAGTTCACTGGCTTTTGCTCTAATATATCTGAGCCATGCGTCCATTGACGGCGTCACGCATGGGTCCAGTTGGAGGTTTTTTAACGACATTGTCCTTTCTTGAATGATTTCAGTTTCTAGTTCTGCGCCATTTTCAACCGTGTAGTAGCGCTTTGGTTGTTCAGTGATGTCCTGTATTGCGAGTTCCGGTTTCTTGGCGCTGCCTCGGCTGCCGTTGCCGGCAACTTCTTCTAACACTTCGAGGACAGCTTCCTGATCTTCCTGCGAGATTCCCACTACATACAGCCATCTATTGTATTTTGGTGGTTTGGCATTGTCGTTTGGCTGTTTCAAAGCGTACGGCTGTGCAGTTGTAGACGCGTCCACCTCCCTCGCCTCGAGGGCGGGGGTGTAGGATGATCCAATCGACCTCCAATCCATTATTAGATTGACTCAGTTAAAGCATTGCAGCGCGTCCTGCCCCTGTTATGGCTCAGTGCCGCCGGCACTGCAATACAGAGACGGCGGTCCTACGGGATTATTTCCCCCGTTAACATGGTATTTACTCTACGTTTCGGGCAACTACAGTCATTTTGGTGACATAGAAATGTTAAAGGCACGTTTTACACCGCCAATGGTGTGTTTTATGGGTCTAAGCCACATACTGCATCTCGATATGTTTCCTACAGGATATCGTAAGCAAATATTCTAGATTTCCGCGGGGATCCCTAGCCTCTTCAACGTTTGCCGTGTCGTCTTAAGGTAACATTTCGGTCATTAAACATCCATGTGTCGAGTTGTCCTCCACTGCTTCATCCCCTAAAAGCATGGGTGTTGCCGTTATCCCTTATGGCGTAGAGCTACACATTATACCGTAATTTACAGTTACACGTATTGAATCTTGCCATAGTAACATCACCAAGGCTTCTCAGTTTGGCAATATCATATTTGCCCCCGTTTGATCAAAACTTCCAGCGATTGTTACATTGGAGGCACGTTACGAATGTTGTCATGGGTTCATCGCTGGATCTCGTCTGCATCTGATAGTATACGGTTTCTGTTGACTTGCACTTGAAACACTTAAACTGCCCCTTTTTCTTCCCATCTTTTGACAGGAGTATGTTTTTAACTGCCCAGTCAGATTGGCACGCCTCTAGCGATTCCTGCAGAATGTTTATACGTTCCATCTTCTTCTCATCACTGGCCATCTCTGCCGACTCCATGGTTGCCACAGACGCCGCTTTTATGATCCCCTTGTATATTTTATCATTGAATGCGGTGTTCTTGGGGTCTTTAAGGTTGAAGGCGATTGATTTTAGCTTTTGTGTGTATTCCTTATGGCCGCTGCTGTTCAAGAGATAGTTTTCGAACAGACCACCTTCTAGGTCGTACACCAGCTTACTGACTTGTTTGTGGTCATAATTGCCTTGATTCCCAGTGAGGAATGACTTGAAGAGGTATTGTAACGCCTTGTCTCTTATATCTTGGTTGTGGACAAGGTACTGGTATGTCGGTTCGTTTTCTGAACTATCTGCAGTACTATCTATTTTTTGTCGCTTATTTGGCACATCTACTGGGGGTTCCTTGGCGCCCAGTTGTTTTTGCAGCGTTTGTTTCCATTTTGCTGTGAGTTTCGCCGCCGTGGATTTGAGGATGTCTATTTTATCGCTCGGATTTTTTGAAAGTTTGGTCAGTACTGCCCCTATTCGGGTGTTCTGCAAGATTTCCCGATCTATGTCAACATCTTCCAGCTTATTCAGGGCAACAAGGATGTCTTGAACCTGCGGTCATTGTCTGGTGATATATGATTGCTAGTTTCCTTACCCCGCTGTCCGTTGGTGGCTTGTCTACCAGGATTTCAATGTATTCCTCAATCTGCTTTCTAATTTGCAGCACAGCCTCTTGGTCCTTCATGGGTGGAAACTGACGTATGTAGGTGTGCCTTCTGTACCGTTGCGCTTTTCTATCCTATGGGGAGAGGCATCAAAAATGGCCATAAGGTGAGCTACGCGTAAAAAAATGCACTTATAATGAGCAACACCGTGCCGTACCTAAGGTCTGAGGCATTAACTCTGGGCCTGGTGCTTGCGGCGGCGTGCTTGCTGTCGTCCGGCAGTTTGAGGAGGAGTCGTTGGTTTTCGTGGCTGATCGGTTCCCGTAGGTCGATAAATAACATATATCAGCTGATTCCCATCTTGCAAAAGAATGCTCGTGTGTTGTTCATAATTTTTAACGACTTCGCCAGGTGTGTGTCTTTCTTTGGCGTTAACAGATCGCAGTGCCATAAACAGTGCGACGGGGTCTCCGGATGGCGGATCTCGACCCTCAAAGGATGATATACGTGCACTTCTCAACCAGGATTGGGTACAGGAGAAGCTGCGGCGCGCCCAGGATTCTGTTTTGCAGGAATTCAAGGTTGACGCTGACGCGCTTGCGGAGGCGTTAACACGTTTTCACAATGTATGTTGCCGCCCTATCATATACTTTGTGCCAGTGACACTGTTTTCTGTTTACCAGTTGTTTTTAATGTTACTTTACTTTGCCATGGGATGCCGTAGACAGTGTATTTAGCTACGCTACTCAGTATTTCATCTTCCATTTATGTTCTTTCCACCCTAAAATACGCACAGGACGACCAAGTGCGTATGTACACCAACGGCGTCGAGTTGATGTATAACATTGTGCTCGACGGCGGCTACCCGCAGTGCCCAGGTATGGATATATGTGAAGCGGTGACGAAGGAGGTTGCACTTTCAATTCTGGGGAAGGTAGTGGAGGCGAAGCGCAAGTCTTTGAAAGATGGAGTCACTATCTATGAGTCTACAGATCGCGTGGAGATAGAAGTAGTGTTTCGGGAAATGCAGCGATTCGGCTACTCTGATATTTTCGACAGCTTTGTGACTTTCAAGAATACCGAGAATTGCTACCAATACGACTATGATTTCATGCAGGCCAAGAGAATGCTGTACATGGATCCTGCCCAGCGTATTATCTCCATTATCCCAGGCTCCAGCATACAGCGAGTGAGTGCGGAGGAGCTCCGCACAATTCTAAAAGCAATGGATGCTGACACCCCGCTAATATTATTGCTATTCGAGTTGGACTCTGTGATACCAGGGTTCGTGTCACACGTCAGGCGTCTGACCCAATCAGAACCGAAGACCTTGTTTCTGTGGATGTTCCGTGGTGACATGGCTCCCGAATACGAGTGTTCATCATATCCAGCAGCCATTCGTTTCCGCGGCAATACTGTTGAGGTGGGCACATTTTACGAATGCACGCATTTCACGCAGGATATTATATACCAGGAGTCGTTGTCGTCTGTGCATTGACTACACACTCCACGCCTGTGCGAGCACGATAGTGCAGCCATGGTGGCTGATGTAAACTACGATAAAATTGTTGCACCTCTGCACACTGCCTTCAATCATTGTACTGTAACATTATCTTAACTATACGCGTCACTGCAATGGCGAATCCGTCGCTCGTTCAAGCCAGGGTGAGTGCTGGGCGTACTGCATCTAGTCGTTGAATGCAAAGTCTTGTTTCTATTTAACAGTTCTGCACACTACACACCATGTTATTTATACATTAACATGTGTTATCTGCGCTGTATTTAATTTTCTATCTTATCTTGGCGCGCTGCACTGCCGTTTGCCCATTCATGATGTAATCGCAGATGACTAATAATTTTTGTAGTCCAACAGACAAAGAGCTGCTTCCAGGAGGAAGGACATGGCAGCTGAGAAGAAGACACGTGGCATGGTTACTGGTATGAAGCATGAGAAGGAACAGCCGAAGCCAGCTGCTGCTCATAGGCAGAAGGTTGCGACGCCAAGAGGCGGCGCCCCAAAGGCCAATGTAGTCGAGAAACACACCCCTGATAGTGCAAGGAGGGCTTCATCTCTCAAGCGCCAGCGTGTTGAGTCTGCAGACAATATGGAGGCTGTTTCAAAGCAACATGCGCACAAGCGCACATGCACGCATTCAGTGGGTGGCCCCTTTGCCACATTCTTTGCTACAATTCGCAAGGCCTTCTCGAGCATTACTGACAGCACCTCAAAGCTGATATCTTCTGTGACGGCCATAGTTCCCATGAGTAAATGAGCGCGTTTTATCGCTTTTAATCGCATGCGCATGGTTATTGCACTATTCACGTAAAAACTAGGTTTTAATTTTTGTATTTTTATGACGTATTAATGGTTCATGGTTTAACCCGTTATTTGATTATTCGTAAACGGTTGGAAACTGCTAGGACTGGATGTGTTTGTTTTGGTGACCTTGGCTCCATGAATCCATAGTGGAACGCTGGAGACGAGACCTATAACACATGGTATTTTAGGATCGCATACGGCGTCTCATGACACCATTTGGAGGGCAAAACTTATAAAGGTGCATGGTTTGTTGAATCTATGCACATAATTACGTCACAGCGTGTAGCATCTCAAATTCGCTACACAATTTTGCGCATGCGTGAGCGGCAGTAAGACCGTGATTAGATATCGAAATAACCTTCTCGACATTTGTGACGGTTCCCTTTGGTTGTGAATGCGATACTGAGCCAATATGGAATACTACTGGATAGTCAACAGATTTGAACTGTTGACAGAATTCCTTAAGCTTTACGGGGCTTCCACCCACTGAAAGCCCGAATCTCCGCGATCCCGGCGGAAGGGCAACTTCTACATCGTTCTTTATTACCTACAATATGTTAACTGCGCCCCTTCCAAATAGCTTACCCGCATGAGTACAGTGTCTTTTTCCTGTGACATGACCCGTCTCTTGTACATCAGGTGGATTAGCATACTGTCGAACTGCTTGGGTGTCCTAGGCACGCGTAGATGCGGTGACACATCGATGAGATTGTTATCCTCAGTCCTAACTAACACCTTTAACAGCCCATTCTGCGTGTTTTTGTTTTTGATGGGTTCCTAAGCCTACCTTGTTCAAGGGGCTGTCTAGGAGGACCAGGAGGCATTGGTGTAGGATGTCGACCCTGGATTCCTTCTGCAACCTTCATGAGTCGGCTTTCAAGGCTACGTCACACTGGCGGTGGCCCGCTGAGCCGCCGCGTGCGACACTATATGGTACCTACCTGGGTGTTGAGGATGGTGGCATCCTCTAGGACGATAACAACTTTAGGCAATTGCATCGAAATAAAGATGTAAAACGTTTATCATAGGGTACCGCAGGTCTTATCGTGCTCACCATGGGTCACGGTATCATCGACACACTAGATCAGTTCCTGGACGCCTTGAACTCCTCCTCGCAATATGGAAGCAATGAATGGCAGACTCGGTTGTCAACGATACGTCGTACACTTCAGGAGAGGCGGACTGCGATCGAGTCATCCAGCGACCCTTTCATCGAGGGCCTCTCTACGATACTAACTGTGGCTCGCACACCCGGTAAGTGGGCTTAAACGACCTATTAAATGGTTTCAGGTGACATTACACACAACAGATCCCATGTAACCCCGCCATGCAACGACTCGACCTCCTCCGTTGGTGGTATGTCTGCGTAAACGTTGTTTTGTATCGCCGTTGTAATATTCCGACCTCGTCTTTTCGTGTGCTTCGTGGAATGTATATACATGTTTACACGACATCTCCGATGCGCAAAGCGTTTATTATCGCTGTATATAGTCCCTTGTGCCCCTCATGCCATCTTATGGCATGCGCATTGCCTATATACGCTGAACGTGTGTGACATATAGTTGTAGACGTCTCATGATATCTTAGGGTCTGTATGTCAAATGTTGGAACTAATGCGCAATCAAATCGATGCAGTGGCTGGTGCACAGATACAGGCATTATCTCGCCAGTCGTCTGTCACTTCACAGTATCCTGTCAATTCATCTGTTTACTGTGACTTGGCGTATAGCCCAATGAATCAACCCAATTCACGCCCGGAATCTATCTGTCATTCTGAATCTGGGCGTTCCATCGATGAGCGTCGTGCTGATGAGGCTGGATCAGGGGAATCATCGCAGGCGGAACCGGAGTATGTTGGACCGGTAACCCCATCAGCAGCAAACATACCCTTCAACAGATCTCCGCACGACTCTCATGAAGTTATAGTTGAAATTGACGCCGACAGTCAGGAGGTGGAGTCCCCCTTCTCCGGCTCCGGGTTCTATCGGCCCCTATCTTCTGTGAAGGAGACTATGACGGTGGTGAACATGTATGTTGTTGCCGTTGAGATGATTCGCGCGTCTGTGCGGAACCTAATAACGCAGCGTGATGTGCTGAACTACCGAGCCATTGACCCTTCCGTGCACGGCACTCCTGCGGGGGCTGGTGTTGACTTTTCCGTGCAGATCTTGGCGCCCAACGATGCCAAGCAGTTCCACATAAACTTCGGCGACATTATAAGGCTTAAACGTGTCAATGCCCAGCTTGTGGTTGACAAATCCGGCAATAGGCACATCAACATCATTATGTCCCTGAAAAATCACCCATCCATGCGCGTCTGGCCCAACGAAAGCTGCTACTCGCGCCAAGATGCCATGAGTGATAATAATTCGCCGACGGGAAATGATCATGCTAGCCAAGATGAGGCGACAAGCGAGCTTTCGCGTTTGGAATCGGAAGCTCAGGTGATTTACGGTGGCAACAAGACCGGGGTTGAACCGGAGGATCTAACTATAATTTCCCGTCTGCGTAAGTGGGTGAGAGAGAAGCTGGATGCCGTCGACTTGACTACTAATCGCAACTTTTTGAACTCAATCGCGGGGGCAGGTCCATACGCCAGTGATTTCATCGTGTGCATTCTTGAGGTTGCGCCGGAGCCGGAGGTTAACCTGGTCGTGAGCGATGCTTCTTCGGTTGCAGTTGTGATGGGCCTCAACGACATCCTGATTTCCAATCTGATTGAATCTAATAACAGTGTAAAGCCCGGTGAATGGTTGAAGCTGCGTTACATGCAACGTGCACCAAATTGCTTCCAGAGGGCCGACGGTAGCAATGCCGTCGTGCTAAAGGCATGCAACTTTTCGTGTGTTACTCGGCTGCCACAATGTGATCTTCCACACATGAAGCCCATTGCGACGAGTTCATCCAGGTATGCATTAATATTTTTAAACGTTATATCTGTTCAGGTCCAAAAGGGCACGTAGGGCGACGCGCATGAAAATGTGGAATTCAGCATCAGGACTTAACAAATCCTTCCCACGTCACCTGTTTGGTTCCACGGGGTTTGTGGATCGCCTGCTCCAGTATAATTGCGATGAGGAGGGCGAATTCGAGAAGGTTCCCAAGTCTGTCGACGAAGAGGCGGAGGAAGGTGAGATCCGTGCGATTCCCCAGCACTAGTAGCGGCTGCTATGGGTGAATGGATTGAGAGCACTGTCATGGGTTTGTAAAGTATAACGTCCATCATGGGTTTCTGGAGTATATCCTGGCTCCATTCGTGTGCCGGCGCCTCTGTGAACGTTGGTATGCTGTAACGTCCTCTGCTCTAGGGGGTTGAGAGTGCCATATCTATGGTTGTTCTCGGCGGATCTCATGTGATGTGGTCCGTAATCCTCCGTTAGGTTGAATCTCTGGTCTTCTGTGTACCTATTAAGTGACTCTCGATGCCTCGATTTGGAGTCCCTATTGTAGTATTCATCTGGGTCAGCAGTATGATGAGTGTCCAAACGGTATGCAGCGTATCGTGTGGTATTTGCTGCGTGGTTTGTACCGGTGTTGACATGTCGCCTGTGGGTGCTTATGGGGCCCGAGGCATCCTCGCTACTGCTACTAGACGATGAATTCGAAACTGACATGACAAGATGCATGCGATCATCACCATTGCGCGCATTCCCTCGGTCTCCACTGTGCGGTGAGTACGTTGGGTTACTGCTATCCCCTTCACCGTCGGATGATCCTGAATAGGCGCTATTATTGGTGGTGTACGACTCTGAAGAGCTGTCCGATCGTACGTAACGTGCTGGCTTGGAGTTCGGCGATCCAGTTGAATTGTGACTTCTATTCACATTTTGTCGATAATCCGTCATTGAATGAAGCGGTTCTGGGTCTACGGTTTTGCCCTTGGTTTTGAGGTCCATCCTCACCTTATTGAACATATCTATAAGTATATTAGGTCTCGATGAATCTCCCATGAGTTTTGCCATAAAGCGGGGTTTAAGGATCTTCCCATTTAATGTGGATTTGGCGAATCCTGGCTTGGTCTCAAGGGCGTATATTGGTTTGTGCAGCACTTGCGTTGCCATTTGGCCATTGTTAGAACAAACTGATACTATTCTGGAACGGAGTTCTGATGCTTCCTTGCGTCTGCGTTTTAGTTCCTGCGTGTCACAGACAAGTGTCACCAGACTTGCGGCCTTATCCCTGATGAGGTAACCGATATCCCTCTGGTTAGATGGGAAATGAAGGCTGTGAATTGATGTGATGGCCTCTAGGTTGTTCAGTATCTCGTGCAAGCATGTGTCGGATCCATTCAATGCTAGGTATGTTAGCAGCGATAGCGCCTTTTGGATTCGCAACCAGCGACTAACACCAGATTCGAGGCAGCTCCACACAGCCTTTGATATGTGTTGCATGAACACCCCATGATATGAAGCCTGTGACAGTTCATACAGTACTGTCTCGGGGCATCCGACGTGGGTTGAGTAGAGTGCTTCCTTGATGCGTTTATCCACCTCCCCAATGGTCAGGAGCAGAACCTGCTGATTGTTCGCATTAACACCCTCCATCTATCAGTGCTTCTTCAAGGCCCGTGTATAATATTGGCGTTTTCCCGCGAGTGATCGACTAATAAAAGCAGATTCGTTTCAACGTCTGAACAAGAGGACGTTAGAGAAGGCAGGGATAAAATATGGAAGTGAATATTAACACCTATGCATATTTAGCTTCCTATGCTGTTTACCTAAGTTGTATAGACTTTCAATGATCCGACAATCGCCGTAATTTTTCGTACGTTCTGACGGTGTCTCCCTTTAGGCAGCAGTCGATCTGGAGGTTCCTGAGCGCATCGAGGGTATCGCTATTTTACACATAAGTGTAGTTTACACGGGGCATGCTTACTGCAAATTTACACTAGAATGTGTCGTCTGGAAGAATCCCAATGCATACCAGACAAGTATGATGTTGCTCATTGGCAACAAAACTAGAGTAGATACGTTAGTGAAAATGACAAAAGATTTTAGGATTTATCTTTTGCTGTTTAATGCCCGTATGCGCTCATCAAATGGTGCGCACGTATGGCCACTGGTCCCCTGTAGCACAAGGAGTACACGAGGACTCGTAATGTGCAGGTCCAGAGATTCCAATCACAGAATATGGCAAACAGCACATTGTGTGCCGACTATTGCAGTCATTCGTAGCCAGTTGCGCCAGGCTATCTGGGATACATTATTAGTGGTAATATATCCATTCACTCTTCGGTTTTCGTGAGAGGTGCACGAGACGACAGCCCTTCCTCCATTTCCCCTCCTAACCTGATAACATATGCGGTATAAGTCATAATATACGGTTAGTGTGACAATATACGGCTATATTACGGCCATGATCTCTGTATGCCATATAATACAGATGAGCCTCTCAGTTAAATTAGCATAAAGCAGATGCCAGGGTATCACATACGATTAATAACGGAATACTTGCATGCCGATGGTGTTACAATTCGGTATTCTGGACATGTTCAAAATATGTCATACCGAGAGCTCACCGCTTCTATGTCCATTCCCTGTGCAACTAAGCCGGCCAACGCAACGTCCTTCAGCGTGGTCAATCTAACGTATAGACGGGCCCAGGCCTCTCGTATGACTGTGACCTTCGAGAGTGTCGTTCTGAGGACCTGCGGCGCCTAGGCCTATAATCGGTATACAAATCCTTCTCTAGATCGATATCCTCTTCAGGTGGTAAGTACACGCCTCCAGCTCTGGATCTCCATGATCCTCGTCGCGTATCAACCTTGTATGTGGTCGCCTGTCTTTCGGCCTTTCGCTGGCGATAACCGGCTTCAATGGCTACCTGCTCAGCGTCGCTGTTATACAGATCGTGTTCCCATCTGTCCGGTGTAGGCGGCGAGTTCGACGTAGAGCGCTGCTTTCCTCTTCTGGGTGACCTAGACCGTCTACTTCTTTGCACATGCGCCAATTTCAGGGGGTTATACGGCTCCCGTGGATTATCCGAATCACTACTGCTACTTCGATGATATTTGCCAGTGTGTCTTTCCATGGGAGCCGAACATCGTCGTCTCCTTGTTTTTTCCTGGTCACGCTGACGAATGGACCATTCAAAGGCAGCCTGCACGAATGTCACTACACAACGACACTGCATGATATACCCTTTCTGCATCAGTTAATCCTGCAAATTTGTCCCTTGCCATCGTTAAGAAGAATCGCCCCAATGCGTTTCATCCCAGAGCTGCCGAGGGAGAAACGCAGGCATGCGAATTTTCTGAAATACGCTACACCCCAGTGAAACTGAATAGTGTTGGCCACAGCCTGTGGAGAAAGCTACTTAGCGGAGTGACCCGCAGTGCACATACACACGTTGCTCTAGGTAAATGAAAGTACCAGTAAAAGATACACAGTAGCTGGCCACTATGGTGACGATAACCTTTGTACATACTTTATGTCAATACGTACGCACCGAGTCAAGATGATCTGTCTGCAAAAACCTTCTGCGCCAGATGTTAATACCCATAGGCTTTATACTAAGACGTACAGCACACCACTGCTAATAAAGGACGGCATAAACGCATTGCGAGGACATTCTGTATTTCCTGACTGAACGATTTGCGAAAAGTTTCTTTATGCAGTAGTCCTCTAGATCCACCTAATAAACAACCATCAGGTGGACAATAGCGACTCGCCGCCATCTGCAAATAGTAATTTGTGCTATGCTTGCGCAAGCATGGTCGTAGATTCGTTGTTCGCTACAATCATCGTGGTCATGTCCCCATTTCCTAGGCCGGTATATCTTCCCCATAGCGCCCCGGCAACGGGGTCGGCACCGTTAGCCAGTAGTAGCTGTTAGAAAGTTCATTAAGAAATACAAATTTCCCTGTGAACGTATAGAAAACTATTCGACACGCTTGGCCTCGTAACAATGTCTCACCGCAAGTTTGAGAAGCCTCGTAGTGGCAACTTGGGGTTCTTGCCTCGTAAACGGTGCAGAACAATTCGCGGCAAGATTAGATCGTTCCCCAAGGACGATCCGAGCAAACCTCCACACTTTACTGCTTTCATGGGCTACAAGGCCGGTATGACCCACGTCACCTACGAGCCCGACAAGCCCGGGTCCAAGCTTCACAAGAAGGATACCGTCGAGGCGGTTACCATTGTGGAGACTCCGCCTATGGTGGTGGTTGGCGTCGTGGGATACATCGAAACCCCGCGTGGTCTCCGTGTCCTCAGCACTGTTTGGGCTGGGCATCTTTCGAACGAGTGCAGGCGCCGGTTCTACAAGAACTGGTACAAGTCCAAGAAAAAGGCCTTCACCAAGTACGCGAAGAAGTTTGCTGAGAGCAAAATGAGCAAGAACATCAGCCGTATTGTCAACTACTGCACTGTGGTCAGGGCCATCTGCCACACACAGCCTTCCAAGACACCGCTGTCGGTGAAGAAGGCACAGATTATAGAGATACAGATCAACGGTGGTACTATTCAGGAGAAGGTGGGTGTTTTTTAGTTTATGTTTTGGATGTGTATTTACATTACATGTTATGGATTGCCTACGTGGTTGTGCAAGGCCGCGGCAACGCTTGTGCCGTTTTAAATCGAATGTTTCACGACTGTTTTGGTTATGTTTTCGCCAATATGTATGTACATGTATATGACTGTTTATATGCTTTATCAATTGATGTTGGTGTGACTCTGATGGACGTTGATCGTTGGCGCTAAACCACGATCATGCCTATTTCCAACGCATTCTTAGTTGCGTATATTTGGCGTGGCAGCGTCCTAGAACAAATCCGGTTGAGTCGCAAGATTCCTGGTGGCTTTCATATTCCTAGTCCTGCCAACGGTGCTTCTATGCACGCCCTCAGGGTCAGTTGTTGGTGGGAAAAACCATGAAAGTGTCATATAACTATTTATTTCTTACTTCATTATCTTGTTTGTGATATGTAACCCATTTGGCGCGTTTGCAACTTATGGCATGACAATGATTCCACATTGGATGCTTATGTTCTTAAGAGTATTATCCTTCTTTGCATCTTATTATGCGATATAATTTTGCTATATTTGTACATTAAATCGTCTTCATTTTATGTGTAGGTTGATTACGTTACCAAGATGTTCGAGCAGCCCCTCCCCGTGAGTGCAGTTTTCGGTAGCAACGAGACCATTGATGTCTTGGGTGTGACAAAGGGTCATGGAATGAAGGGTGTTATCAGTCGTTTCGGTGTCACCAGGCTGCCACGTAAGACCCACAGAGGTTTGCGTAAGGTTGCTTGTATCGGATCATGGCATCCGGCTAGGGTGCAGTTCCAGGTGCCACGCAGTGGTCAGAAGGGTTACTTCCACCGTACAGAGCGCAACAAGAAGATCTACCGCATTGGTTCGGGTAGCAACCCCCGGAACGCTTCCACCGATGCCGATATTACTGAGAAGCAGATTACCCCTATGGGTGGTTTCCCCCACTACGGGCCTGTGAAGGAGGACTTCTTAATGTTGAAGGGTTGCATCGTTGGTTGCAAGAAGAGGCCGATTGTTTTACGTAAAACTCTGGTTCCACAGGTTTCGCGCGAGGCTTTGGCAGAGGTCAACTTGCGTTTCATCGACACCTCCAGCAAATGGGGACATGGGCGCTTCCAAACCTCTACCGAGAAGCAGAAGTTCTACGGTCCTCTCAAGAAGACCCTCACCAACACTGTGGCAGCTTCTGTTTCGTCTTAACTTTATTAATTTTGAACTGTTGGCAATGTTTCGGGTTACCCCATGTGTGTGTTAGTTACGCCCTAGGTTACCATGCCTGATCTCTACAGGAGATACCACCTGCTAGGTTTCCGCCAACCGCGGACGTTGCACGTTACGGATCAAGTAATGGGTTTGAAAATAGAAATGATCTGATCTAGGATCAACAAATTTCTCGGGTAGTATCGTGGAGTTATTTTACCGTGTTCACCGAGCATATTTGCTTACGTATGTTTTTAAAATGCTGTGTTATGTTGATTTGTTAGTGTAACGCCTTGGCAACGAAGTGCTAAGCTTGATTATGGTTAGTAGCAATAGGATGGATCTGAAATTGGAATGTTAGGGGAGGTATTTTCGTGTCTATCCGAAAATTCAAGTGCTGAAGCTCTAGTATATTGCACTGCAGATGTAACTAGTTGTTATAAACAAAACGGGTTGATTTGCAGTCATTGCCTTGCATGTATATATAAGATATATATAGCAGTGCCTATAGCAATATATTTTAGCTGGACTCATCACTATTAACTAGACAAAAGTCTGTACCGCCTAGTTAATACAATGGTCTCCACTTATATGCTCACCATCCTACTAGGGTGCACTTATTCTAGTCTGCGTGGTATCGATGCGGTGCTTAGCAGCGCTATGACAGGAACCGGTTTAAGTGAGGTGAACAGTGAGATGAACAATGAGATGCAATATACTGACGAGTCGTACATATTGGATCCATTGAACTCCAAGGGTGTCCTAAGGATGGATACGAAGATACCGGAGGAGGTTTCCGGCATCGAGGATGTAACCAATATCTACACCGTTGAAGGTAATCCTGAGGATGAGAAGACAAAGATAATACAGCCCAAACTGCTTGAGCATGCCGATCGAGCAATGACATACGTCAAAAGGGTCTATAATCTCATAGAAAAGTACAATCACATGTATGCAGGGAAGAGCCAGGAGCTCGGGTCGATCCTGGAGAGCTATACTGCGATGCTAACTGCAATGTTGGAGGACAAGTTACGCCTTAAGCATCTATCTTTCATACGTCGGTATTTGATACACGTCTCCAAGGGCAAGCAGACCCTACTGGAAGCGGAGGCAAAGCGTGCAACTCTGGTGACCGAGGCATCCAATCTCTATAGAGACATATGCGAGAAACATGAGACTATTAAATTGGACTTTGAGAGGCATTATGCACACCCCTCTCTGGTCATCAATAGTGCAGTGTCGTCTCTTGTAGGGATTGGCGAGGCATATAAGAGGCTTGTTACGCTACATCAAGAGGTTTACCATGCAACAGATGCTATTCGCCTTGGTCTAAACGGAATACGAGCATCATCCGTGTATATGTTCTCCTATGTGCTTTGTTTGGACATACTATTTACTGAGATCTTGCCGTTACGCACGGTCGCAGTCCAGGACATCGTGGGTACCACGGGGACTGGAGACGTTTTGGCCGCCTATCACGACAAGATAGGTAACAGGCGCACAGCCATAAAGGCTCTTCTGAAGAATGCGCAACTAAACGACTCTAATAGACGTCGTATGGAGTCTATATATCAGGAAGTGGTTCGACTCTACGCAAGAGGCAAGATCATTCGTAGAAGCACAGTAAACTTTGTGTCAAAGAGTAAGAAGGAAGCTGTCTTGAGGCTAAAACGCAGGATTTCTAGTGTGGTTGACGTGTGGAACAAGCAGTACAGGCGCCCCCTGGTGATGTCTGCTAAGCTGATTGAGGAGTACCGTAAACTGAATTTGATGACACACCGCATTGAGACCGGGCAGGGCATTGTCCACCGCAACAAGCAAGCACTGTATACAATGACAGCCCACTCCGAGGATCTTTACCAGGAAGCGCGCGCGTTGGCCAATTTGAGTAGGGACAGTCCCATAGAGTACGATGGCATTCGCAGTCCTATTACAGGGAGCCAAATGGATACCACTAGTGATGCACCTGCAAGTAGAATAACAAATGTTGGGGTACAAAGGGCAGTACTGGAAGGCACTAGTAGTTCATATAAATCATCCCGCGACCTTGGTTCTGAGCACTTGAGTAGCAGAGACAGCGGAACTACCGGTATAGGTGACCCTATTTATATGCATGACTTGGACGATGACACTTTGGATGATTACAACATCCCTACGCTTTTTGACAAGAAAGCCGATGAGACTGCAAGTTCTGTATCAGGAACTCGGCGATCGGAGTATGATACTCATACAGGGATCGGCACACAACAAGGACTAACATTACAAGATATAGACAATGAATGGAACCGCAGGCTTATTGGTAACAGCGACATCAGCCCTTCGCCTGATAGCGATGGAAACTTTTACACACATACGGAGGGCCGTCAAACCAGTGATAAACCTGAGAATGCACCAACGATCGAGTCACATAGCAATGCAGCCGAGGGATCAGACTCGTTACAGGATGCATCATCGGCTAAAACTGACCAGAGTACGGGTGCTATTCTGTCAGATGCTGGTGGCGGTTCTCATGTGTACATTGGATCGGACAGTAGTACGTACAAAACTGGGATCGAACCAGCTGATTATGGTAGCAGCGTCGGTTTAGATGTTGATCTGGAAACCAAACAACGCAAAATAGACAAGCGAGATGATCAAATCTTAGACGTGCTCGTAGAGTTGCTCATGGATATCAGACAAGTCAATGACAATCTGATTATTTACAAGGATGATATAATGGAGTTCCAATCACAGCCAGGTGATGCTGAAGCTGTCAGAGTGTCAAGGCAGATTATCCTTGAACTCCATCGCATATGCATGATATACGGCAATACCACGGAGAGCAGCATTCCACAACCGGATGACGGGGAAAGTGGCGCACATCCGCCTCCCAGTTAGCACACATTTAAACAACACATTATTACAGCGATAGCAACTTCCATACAATATTTCCCAGTAACAACCAGCGGGCACACACGAGATGGCCTCGATGCTGCGGCCGCTCAAGACGCAGCAGCTGCTGGCGATATTCAAAGCCCTGGATCGTGAGAAACGAGGGCGTCTAGATCTACAAGAGCTCGACTATATCTTTAGGGAGATACTCGATACAAATCTTTCCGCAGAGGAACTACGCCACACCATGAAGCATCTCATCAGCCTCGGTACGGTCGTTGAAGACAGCGCGACGCCTGGGCATGACGGTCGCCCAGAATCACTGGAGCTTGACTTCTCAACGTTTATTGGCGCCGTTAACGGCATGCTTAAACAGCGCCCTCTCGAGGAGATACTCGGAGGAGCATTCACCAAACTCACGGGCGGCAGAGACCGCATTACCGTTGAGGACCTGCTCAAGCTGGCAAATAAAATCGGCATCGATTCTGGTGGAGACGCACGAGTGCGGTTGGTTACACGTATGCCAAACGAGTCTGCTGATTTTGAAGAATTTTGCCAGTGTGTCTCGGGGACGTAGACAATGGACGGTGTGACCTTCTACTCGCAACGCAAGATAAACATTTCGTGCGATTCAAACCCTGCATCTATAAGTGAGGCACTAGTTATGTCCTTGGGTGGCTACAGAATGTCACGGGTTTGGATCCTACATACCTCGTTATTCTCCACTATCTCTATGCACCCATTTACATACTTCACGAAGCGTCTGTTTGGGGCGGTCTGCAATAGCGTGTAAAACGCAGCATCTGAACTTTTGATGTTCTTCTCTACCCATTCGAAGACTTCGGTGATACAACTTTTTGGACTGAAGCGCCGTGTGATACGTGCCGTACCACCCAGCTTCACCGCAATTGTTCGTGAGTCTGCTTCCTTGTAATCATCGTCTTCCTGAGACTAGGTGAACAATGCACTTGACTTAGTAGGGACAAAGCATAGTTACGTCGACTGGGTAAAATTTATTATAGTATATTCGCATGTAGCTAAAAATGTGGAGTATGGGTTCATTGCTAAGGTTACCCCATCCTACGAGCTCCCACATTGAATAGCGATCCTTTATTATCCACGAATATGCGCGAGACGCCAGCCCATAGTCATGGATACTCAAATTACACTTACGATAGTTTGAGGGCAGCGTACCTTAACGGTAGTTACAGATATTTGTGGCGATACCGTCTGATCCAAACGAATTCCACCGGTAGTAGGCCATTCAACTGGGGTTCGTTTGGATTCCCCTGCTCGATATAAAAAGTTCTTCTCCTCCCCCTGCAGAACTGTTTGCCTCTATGGCATTATACTCTTACATCGTAACCATCGCCTTTTTCATTCATATCTGAGCATTCATTTGATATAGAAACACAACAAACCTCTGATCTGTTCCAGCGTCAAGAAAAACTGATGGCTTTTTAGGTGTTTGAACTTCCTTGGTTCCGCCAATGGTAGCACCACCTCTGAGGATGCGGGGTATATTAGCAAGACAATACCCTTGTTGCCTTCCAATATGGTGTTTAAGTAAGAGTATAGTTGACCATACTCAACCTCCTGAGGACCAGGCCTCAGACTGTCCAAGATGAACCTGGTATGCATGAACGTTGAACAAGGTTAAGGTACCATCTGTCGATCAGTAGTTTACGGATACAGAACCAGTGCTCGTGAACATTGCATATAAATCCTATATTATCATCCCTACTTGCAGTGATTGTAACTTCATGGCGTCACTAACCTCTGAAACATGTTCAAATTCAGGTTTCCTACCAAGCAGTAGTCACATCGAAGGTTGCGGCGCCGAAATGCCTCCACAATTACCTAACTAACATTGCATTCGTTTGAAGTTCAAACTACCGTCACATTGAAAAACCCTCCATCCGAATCGTTACGATATCCCAGGATGTGGCCGTTGTCTAATCGGTTCCCTGCTGCTTCTGACCTTGTGACAAGTTGGAACTAACCTGAAACCTGCAGCAGTTCACTTTCCTTCTTGTCTAACATCCTAGAAATTTCAGCAAGTTCATTGTTCGTTACGGCGGGCCCCTTTTTATGGTGAGAAGAAGAATTGTTTTACCAACCTGCAGGAAAGCGTTAAGACAATGCAATGCACACAGTTTCGACTGTGGATCCTGCTTCTCCCAGTATACAGTATTTTCCATATTGAAAATTAACCACGCCTTTTGGCCTTAAGGGTTTTGGTGTGCGGAGTATAGAGTTTATCGAGTGACTGACGGTTAATAAAAACGCGTCCTTCCGTGTGACCCAACGCAGTTGTCCTCACATTCTTGCGCCTCTTCACATTGACCTGATGGTCCACGCTTTCACCTATGACCAATTTCTGCGGTTTGCGTGCGATCGCTGTTGCATGTTTGAAAACATCAGGATCGGCCTCGAGGCAGTCCAAAAGTTCGAGGTCGAAACGTGGCCCTATCTCCCTGAGTTCTACACAAGGAAGCTTTGGATCGTCAGTTGATTTGTTTAAAACGATTTGGTAACGTCGGAAGAGTATCTTCTGCTTGCTGCCAGACGAGTCCGTGCTGTCGCTGTCTAAACTTGTAAGAACAATTACTTGCTGTATGTTCTCTAGAGCGACACGACCAGTTGCAGGAGGTCGAAATACATCCAACAATATGTCCCTTACAGTGCGCATTGGGCCGTTATCTTGTCCGAATTGTGCACCTTGGGCCACGACCAACGGGTATGAATAGTGCGATATCTCAAGGTCTGCAGCAGATTTAAAGAAGTGCATAGACAGAAACGCATTGCTTAGAGTGTATTTAATGTAACATCACCATCACATTTGTGCTTCATATTCATTAATCATATGTAAACGATGGAATTGTATCCGAGTACGTTGTATGACCTCCACGCGTGATATAAGCCACCGCCGAGGCAGCGCATTAATTCATTGAAAGGCCCAAGTACGACTCCTTTTGTAACACTCAAAGCGTCCAGCCGTTAAAGCAGACCGTTCAATGTGATAAATTATCGCCAGTATATACACCAAGTGACCTACCGTTTGGACCCTTAAAGAAGTCGAAAGAAAGATAATTTGTGACACGTAATTGGCAACAATCCAGTATCTTGCCATCGTAAATGCGCCCCAACCCCAAGCTCATAGGGCGTTTCTTGTTTGAGCTGGCCACGACGTAGAGGCCGCAGCCCATACGGTTGGAGACCAACTCTGCGATGCAGTGATTCTGCCGGTTGACTTGTAGCTTCAGACTATCTTCTCGCTCCACATCGTTGTTATAGTTTGCTCTGAAGATTCCGCTGGTCTTGCACATACGATACAAGTCCACGAGGAGTTGTTTCGTTTCCGCGGTGTAGCTCGAGGAGAGCATGAAAAGCACCTGCTTCTTCGCCACAGGCTCCGTTGGAGGTTCAACAGCTACTGTCTTTTTGCCCTTTTTGATCACCTTCTTCACCATCTTAAATGTAAAAACTGTTAGTGCGCTGTGCGGCGGCGCATAATCACCGTCCCTCACGTCAAACGCCATTATATCGCAAAATGCCGATAAAGATCAAGGCACTCGGTTACACGCTAAAACCTGGAGAGCGATTTACAGGTATGTCTGCTTTGATCCATATCGCCATGGTTTTTCAGATGACGAGGATCTCCCAGATTCTCTTGAGCTCGAGGATTCCGGGGATGCAATCAGCAGATCAGAGATAGCAATCAACAAGGAAAGCGGTACGTGATTTTAAACTGCATTCCTTAACGTGTGTAGAGATTCTTGATAAGATAGAGGAGATAATTCCTAGGCGAGATGGGAAGAAGCTGCCGTGGATCGAGACGCTCGATATTACGGCAGCTCAGAGATGCCGAAACGAGTTCGATCGCAATGAAACCCTCAAGATAGAGGAGCATTTCAAGGAGATTGCGTCCGATTGTGTGCGAAAGGGGTTACACAAGCTGACAAAGCTCGGCATACCCTTCAACCGGCCGTCGGACTTTTATGCGGACATGTTAAAAACTGACATCCAAATGGCCAGGGTGATGAAGAAGCTGACAAATCGCTCCAAGTTTATCCAGGAAAAGAAAAAGCAACAGCAGGTTAAGGTGAAGAAGGGGATCGACAAGCAGGTGAGGCAGCGACAGCGCAAGAACAAGTTCATCAAAGACGTGAACAATCTTCTGACGAATCGTACTGGGAATCAACCTGTAGAAAGGCAGTTGGACAAGTTGATTGATACTCACTCCAAGATTGAGCACAAAAAGAAGCCTGAACCTGGCACATCGAAGTCCAGGAAGAAGGTGATGCATTCCACCAACAAATCATCGAGGAAACCACAGAAGTCAAAATTAAATGACAGAAAAAAGCCCAAAGGGAAATCTGCCAAACGTGGGAAAGGCAGTTCCGGCAAGGGAAAGAGGGGACAGGGCAAACGCTAACAACTGTCCGTAACAGTTACTCCAACGTGTTATGCAAATGCACAGTAATTTAATTATTGGTAGAGTTTCATTTGAGCACATATAGGCTTGTGATTCCTCCCTTGTATATACAGAGCCAGGCATAATAGCATGCTGATAATTACATGTCCCATCTATCAAAGAAAGCCTGCCTAGTAACGCTCGATGTTACCACCGAAATCTCCGCCGTAGATGGCACCAACTGACGGTGGAATGCTTGTATCGGGAAGATGATATTGTGTGATATATATGATCTAAGTAAATAATAGTCACGGATGAGCACGTATGTTAAGGTATGCTAAGAATACGGAATGTATATACCAGCTGCGATCCCATAGATCAATGAATCTCTCAATTATCGGTAATACAAACGGCCCCAAAGATGACCACACGGATGATCTACGAACATTAGTATACTACAGTTTCAGCAAAGTGAGTATCCAGTTGTTTGCTTCGAAGTCAATGGATTCTACACGTGCGATATCGCTGAAACACTTACCCAGTTCCTCTACCTCGGAACGCGTGAACACGTGATAGTATCGGTACAGCTTTATGGCACCCGAAGTAGATGCAGTTCCCTTGACGGAGGTTGTGCCCCTATAGTACTTCCTTTGTACGTGCCATGGAACCAGCAGGTCACCTGACTCGAACTTGCGATATCCAGTCGTCCGTTCTTTCTGCTCACGTGCCCTACGAGAAAATATCATCATAAATGAGGCACAACTCACCAGACGTAGATAACGAGTTTGCCCCCAGGTTTTGTGCACCTCAACATTTCGGCCACTGCAGCTTTCCTTTGATCCGAGGACGCGAGGTGATGAATTACTGCGATAGAGAGAGTTAGATCAGCCGTATCGGATACAAACGGAAGCGCAAGACAGTCACAGCGAAGGAGATTTGCCTGTTTTGCATTCTGTGCTAGCTCCAATAATGCCATGCAACGATCCGCACCAATAAAGCATAGGTCATTGCGCAGCTCGAGGTACTTGCCGTTGCCACACCCTACATCTAGAACTGTGGAGCACGGCTCCAAGTCCTTGATGTACTTTACAACTCCAGGCCACGGGTTGTACCTGACACCTTTTGACGATATAGCACCTGTAACTACCTCGTATGTGAGAAATGTGGCGCAATGGCCTCGTACAGATTGTGAACATACTCCGATTCTATGTCACTGTGCGTTTCTTTTGCCACGTCAAGAGGAATGCAACTTTTGTCATCCTCTGAAGAGGCACTGCGTTCACCTCCCTCCATAACACCTATATGCCTAGAATACTATAGTATTTGATTCCGTCTGTTTGTTTATGACTGATAAAGCTGGATGGAACGTACCTGGGTAATAAAGGCCATCGTCCTCAGGGAAGCCGCACGGTAGTAACCACAATAGAGGGTTAGATCCCTGCAACACGTTTATATATGTGAATGCAGCTACAGAGCCTACAAATACACTCTTGAAGTTGTCTAATGTACCAAGGTTGTAGTTATATGATCCCGAAGTCTTCCATTCGCAGAACTCGATTGTCGTCTTGTTTATCGAAATAAGCCTATGCCGGAATATCATTTACCACTGGCCAACCATTACCACAAGTGGAAGAACATGAACGGGACGAGGATCCTGGATAAGTGATGAGAAAGGGAGTGGCTGTGCATCCTACCCGGTGATGACCAGCAATAATGCGCTGATCAATGCAAGATAGAACAGCTGATTGAAGGAGCTGTTAGGGTCTGCATATACCCTTAAGAAGGCGCGGTAGACGTTGTTCAGAATGTAGCAGTTGGCGGCGTTGGCATAGAAGAGCGTCAGAAAGAAGAACTTATAGTTGTAAAATCCGATGCAATTCGCCACCTTAATACTGTTACACAAATTTACAGGGCACAATCACTTACCCATGGGCAATAGTGATCCATTTTCAACACATTTCGTCCCAATTGTCGACAATAGTGCGCGCGGTCAGGCTTATAGCACTGCTCGAATTTACAGTAGCGGAATTCCCCTGGAAAAGTAGTTATGAATTGAAACAAGATCACTACCATTTTTCTTCCGTTCCTTACACTTATATAATGCATTGCTGTCGAGCTTCCACTCGTCTGACGCATGTTAACAATACAACGCCATGACATACCAGGTATGTAACCGGGATCAGTTAAACTGGTCACAATAAACGACCAAACGAGCAATATCACAAGAATGTGAACTGAGAGTTATGTATTTTAGTAGAAGGGACTCACGGTATAGTAGCTGATGCTCGCCTTCATTCCGTAGGCTTTGTAGCCGATATTGCGGGTCCACATCGAACTGGAAAAACGGTATACAGACGAACTGTGCACGATATATTACAGTAGTTGAAACGCAACATACCTCAACGTATATTGTGTATATGACGAAGAACACAAGGCAGATGAACTGTATCACATGATGTGTGTCTAAAGTTGTTCGCTTACACATATGGGTAGCAAGCGTCCAATCGGTCTTGTGGCGATACGCATTGTCACTACATGTTTTGTCTATATCAACTTATTACCGTCGTCAAACTAGCACACACGGGGTGGCCACAACGACATCACCGCGCCGCGTGTGTATGTGTTGTGAGGTCATGAGATCGCACATTGCAAAATTATTTTAAAATATGGCCTGTGTGTTTCATAAATTACTACTCTTTTATCATGCAGTATGACGCCCCCCTTAGATGCATTAAAGGCTGTCGGTTGGCTTAGAACCCCTCGGAGTCTGCAACGACTTAGTGTTATTTTTGCGCTCTGGACAGTCGATTTTGCGATGATCTATTGATCCACAGAAGTAGCATGCGCCGCCGTTAGGGTATATGCCATTCTTGTTCTCGGGACACTGCGAGGCGATGTGCCCGGTCTTCTGGCAAATGAAACACGTTGTATACGGCAGAGATCCCTAGGGTATATATACGTTTAGACGTGAAAACCTACACTATCCGGGATATTGCAGTCTCGCAAAATATGGTCTTTGGAACCACAACGAAAGCAAATGCCGACTGCATCGCCTTGGCAGTCCTGAAGGGTATGACCCCGTTTGCGGCCTGCATATACTTACACCAACACAACTTAACCTACACTTAAAGCATATTAGTTTTACCCTTCTTTTAGTCTTGGCTTTCTTGTGAACGCGGCCGTCTCTCCCGCTCTTGGCTACCTTAGTTCGCTTCTGCGGCATAATGTTACCGCCGACAGTCGTACCATTTTCCAAGGCAGCCCTTAGTTTTGCAAGTTTTGTTTTCAAATATCGTATACGAGTGGAACTTTTTGGTTCATTTCCGTCGAGCTCGGCTTGACGTTCGGCAATCGACGCCTCGATCTGCTCTCGGTTCCAGCAGCCGGTTAATGTGCGATTATACTTACTACGCATAACTTTAAAATGATTAATTATAGTTACTTGTCGCCTATATCGCTCATGAAATTCACCAGAATGTCGTTCAGCGGGTAGTTCTCTAGAGGGTCTTCCGGCCCCTTCCTCAGGGAGAAGGCACCAAATTGATCCTCCAGGTCTGTGCCGACGAAATGAACCAGTTGCCCCCCCAAACCCTCGCTGAATTGATGCCCAACGTCTAACTGATCAAACTCGCCACTACCACCGTACCTGTTAAGGCGTCGTGCAGCAGAATAGTATACATACCTGGTGGGATCAACAAATTGCTCTATCATCTGGCCGTCGAAATGGTTTGCAGGCGAGAGTGTCTGCCAGGCAACACAGTTTTGAAGGTCAAAATCCTGGCCATATTCGTCCGCAGGGACCTGTGCAAAGCCAGTACAGCCATAACCATACAGGCTTTTGAAAGTTACATCATCATATCCACAAATAGCAGATAGAGTAGGGGGTTCATACCATAGACCCGTAGTGAGGTCGGCTTCGTTCTTCAGCGGTTCACCAGCTTCACCCTGAAATTCCACATCATCAACCTGTTCACCTTGCTGCCCAGGCGCCACAGAATGTGGCTCTTCATAAAGCTGTGACTGAGCAGCATTTGGTAGCACTAATCCAGATGACTTTAGCTCACTCACATCACGCATCTCAGAGGGCGCATGGACGAAGGGACAGAAGTAACGTGAACACTTTGGATACGCAGAACACTGTTTTGTCTTATACACGAGAGGGTGATACAGCTCCTCCTCCTTTGAGTGGGCAAAGTTACAATTCTTACCGCGGGTGCATCTACGGTACAAAACCATCTTCCGTGACTTCTTCACGAACTGGATCTCGGGGCACAACTGTGGGCAATAGGAGATCTCATAAGGATTCCTTCTCTGCCATGTAAGGCAGTGGCTCTTCTCACATGAGTCGCTGTTTGGGCACTTGTTCTGGTGATGATTGGTACAGAATGATGTTCTAAAAGTAGCGAGCTCCAGCTCGCTCAACACACGGTGCTTCTTATTGTTCTGTTTAGATGTCTCGGCATCCGCATTAGACGTATGATGCGGTTTTCTTCCCGCCTTGGAGGAATGGATATTCCCGGTGGCATTCGGCCCCGCGCTTCCGACCACAGAACCTCCCGAGCCTCCGCCAGGGGCACCCTTATAGTCACCCTTGGCTACATCAGCATAAAGACTACCGTCTTGTGGACGGTTTGACGTGCGCTTTGCCGTGCGACCGCGGAACGAAGCGTTCGACATTGCGATATATCAACATGCGATATCTCTATCGAACACCCTGAGGAATGCGATACAGGCTATAAATGCCTCATGCACTTATTAAGAATGTGAGCATTACACGGAATCACTACGTTTGATTTCACAAATACCGGTATGAAATCAACCCCTGTCGCGCATCATGATCCTCACACCACAAAGCGGACAGTCAAAATAATCATCGGTACACACGGACAATCGATGAAAACACTAAGCGATGCGCTACTGTGTTACGATTTTGTTCTCCAGTGCTAATGCCCCGGCAGATACAGCGCTGGTAGATGTCCTTATAAGAGGACACCACAAGCACAGGAATAGCTTTGAAACACATTTCATATAACAAAGACGCCCATAAAGAGGCATCATACGCCTTTGTAAACAAAGTGTGCAGCTATGCTCTACTGCCTCAGGAGGCGGTTCCATTCACACACGACGACTTGTTACGATGTGTATTAACATTTCTGGCGATAGAATTGGCCGCTATTCATGAATGGCATAGTTGTGGTAGTTTACCGTACGTTTGATCAGCGTGTCGGTAAAAGCAGCGGATGGCCCGCTGCTAATTTCTCGCATCGCTACATCCGATACCAGCTGTTAATACTATTAATCACACATGGCACTATGCCATCATGGCGTATCTTTTATTAAATAAATACTTATGGCTGACTGCTTCTAGTACAGACATTACAGTAGAGTAGGGTTAATGGTGAATTTGCCTCAGCTGGCTGGCTTATCATGCCAAGACACAAAAATGTAAATATTACTGTTTCAGGGAATTCTCATCTTCTCATTCTGACCTGTTATTATCGTATAATAAAGCTTGGTGTGGGTGTTGTTATAACCACGTTTGGGCATTCTCCTACAAAATGTTTGCCAGGTTAACACAGCGACTTTCTAGAGGGGCTTTTGGGGTGACATCTCCCTTAAGAAGCACGCCAAATCTCTGTGTAATCGGAAAATTCCCCGTCGAACAACATGCATTATTTCCCCCTATCGGCGGCGTTATAGCGCGGCAGTCCTTCGGATCATATATTGAAAATTATTATACAACTAACCATGCTTCTACGGGATTTTCATCACCACTGAGGAAAACATTTGCCTTCATGATATTCGTATTCCAGGTTGGTGTGAACTGAATCTAATGAATATATCAATCCCCTTAGGCCGTGCTTACCTTTGGCTACCTGTTCCACACGAACTACTACTTCACTGGAAAAGCCCTACCGAAGCCCGATAGTTCTACCCAACTATGCTCGGACTCAAAGTAGTTCATATTGAAGGGTGTGATGTGGAGCTACGTACGTAGAAGTATGTAGCAATCACCGATGCAGTTATGCCGAGAGTGCAGACCATTCCACCAGCGAGCGTTACATTAATCTTATTGTCACTAAGTTGCTCCATCGTACCTGCAAAACAGTGATGTATTAATAATAGGGTATGGCTGTATGTATTGCAACGCTCATCTGACGAGCAACCTACCTTCTAGGGGATCAAGACCCAACAGGTGGCATTTGTTTCCATCGTCAACATCCCTGCGTGTCTCATGAACCTCTCCATGCATTATGACGAAGTTATTCCTCACTCCTGCAAGATCAGTCCATTTTGACCAGTTCAGGCATCCTTCTGAGTGTACAGGCAATGGGCTATAAAGGGCGATGACACCGAATGCTGACGTAAATATAAATCACCACTGTATTAAACCTACAAGATAGGTAGACTAAATACCTCCAAAAGGATATTGAAGATGAAGCCATGATACATTTTTTTAAACCTAGGGTATGCAATGTCATCGAGTTGAACAGCAAGCGATCCACCGGAGGCACAGAATCATTGGTGCACAATGTAAGCAAGGAGATGGTACCTGAATTACCACCAGCTAGATGAGCCATAGGGTTGCAACCAAGGCTACTAGTGCTACAGCGTTCTAATAGTCTACGATCGCAGCAATGCACCCAAATCACCGAAGAAAATCTGTTGAGATGCGAAACAAACATTTGAAAAAGCTCTCAATATCTAAATACAAGGTGTTAAACTACATTGAATATTACTTCATTGGTTGTCACTTTCTTGCACAAGCGCAGGATGCTTGCGATTAAGTTAATTTATACTAATATGTTTACATTGTGCCCATAGCCTTAGGCATCATCCCCTTCAGCCCAGAAGTCCTCTTCTAGCTGGATCTGGGTCTCGATGTCTTCCTCCTCACGAGAGTTGTAGGAACCATCATCGAAACCTTGGTCGCCCATACCGGTAGCCATATTGGCAACAGCCGAGGGCCCCTTGCTGTACACGTATGATCCAACAACGGCTAAAACAACCGCTGCAAGACCAACTGAAGCCTGTTTGACCATAGATTTGGTGGAATACTTGTAGGTCTGCTCCTTGGTATCATCTTCAGTCTGGTTACCTTCCGCCTTAGCATCTTCCTTGGATGTGTTGGCTTGGTCGGTAATAGTCTTAGGATGGGAAACATCATATGTGACCTTGGAATCCTGATCGTCTACTAGTCCAGTGTCCCTATCCAACACATGGTAGGCTTCACCTTCAGGCGATTCTGGTTCTAATGGCAGTTTAGTCTCAGCCTCCTCTTCTTGTTGTTCACGACGTCTGCGTTCCTCCTCTTCTTGACGTTCCTTTTCCTCAGCCTCCTTTAGAGCACGTGCTTTCTCTTCAGCCTCTTGCTGTTCACGACGTTGACGCTCTTCATCTTCTTGACGTTTTCTTTCCTCAGCCTCCTTTAGAGCACGTGCTTTCTCTTCAGCCTCTTGCTGTTCACGACGTTGACGCTCTTCATCTTCTTGACGTTTTCTTTCCTCAGCCTCCTT
>CCSG02000006.1:69067-111279 GCA_001077455.2 Babesia divergens
TAAACGTAGGAATGAGTATGATAGAGGTGTAAATACCTTCTCCCCGGAACGGAAGGATATTCCAGGTGGAATACGCCTTGGTGCCATAAAACTGGGGAGTACAGCGCTCGCAATCACGACAAATGAAGGTATCATTTTCGCGTCCGAGCATCGTATCAGCTCGCCCCTCATGGAATCTGTGTCTCTGGAAAAGATCATGGAAATCGACAGCCACATCGGCTGTACGATGAGCGGACTTATCGCAGATGCCAGAACGCTAATCGACCATGCCCGATCGGAGTGTGTAAACCATACGTTTGTGTACAATGAACGCATGACCGTGAGGTCGTGTGTTGAGGCCATCGCAGATTTGGCGCTGGAGTTTTCGGGTGAGTTATAATGGTGTCGAACTATGAGCTGCAGATATTTTCGATACCAAAAAGAAGAAGACCATGAGTAGGCCATTTGGAGTGGCTCTTCTAGTTGGAGGAGTGGATACTGACGGCCCTAGCATTTGGTGTGTGGATCCCTCGGGGACAAGCATCAAATACAAGGCAGCGGCCATAGGATCTGCTCAGGAAGGAGCGGAGACGATCCTGCAAGAACGTTACAAGGATAATATGGCTTTTGAGGGTACGTTGAACTGACTCCGTTCTTACTAATTTCAGACGCCGAACTCCTCGTACTAGAGGTGTTGCGTCAAGTCATGAAGGACAAAATGTCTACGCAAAATATAGAAATGGCGCGTATAAGAGTTGAAGACGGGCAGTATCGTGAGTATACAGAGGAGGAACTCAGCAAACTCATCCAAAAACTACCAGATATCGAAGATCATGAAAGATAGGGCAACAGCCCGCGAGACGTGTGTGCGACGTCACAACATCTGCCTTGTGCTATCAATTTTAGTTCATAAAATGACGTGGTGTTTATGTTGCAGAAGCTCAACGGTCTCGGGAACGGAGAGCCCCTTAATTGATATGCGCATCCCTGTAATAGAGTAAGCATTTTATCCGTGGACAGTGCTCTCAGAGTTTACAGATATTAGTCTGGCAACTTTGATATGTGGGCACTTGTGTGACATGCTGTATAAGTTAACCATATGTACATCTGTCAATAAATTGCTATGTTGTGCCGCTTCCACCGTATGGCGCATAAGAATTCCCTGTATATGATCATTCGAGCATCGTGTAGAAATGAAAGCACAACGCATAGGGCGTGAAAGAAAGGCAATGACAGTTAACCCCTCTATGACCATTTGTTGTTAACCTCCACAGGGCACATGTCCCATGCTTTGGTGTACTGTTATCAAATATTTTTAGGGCTGAAAATGCAAAAACAGCTGATATAGAAGATGATGTAAGCATAAATGATCAAAGTGTCTCATCACCTCAACTTACAAGAAGAGAGGATGATGTGGCAGGAGATGAAAACGCAGGCGCAGGCCTAAAAAGGAAAGGTCCCATGAAATCCTACTTGAAAGCAAAAAAAGACGATGATATGCCGATTCGGCAAACAAGAAACATGCAATCGGGGAATATGTGGGATGCAGCTGAGCCCGGAGATTCACCTATCCAAGATTCCTTAGGAAAGCACACATATATGGCAAATAAGACACTGGAAAGGCACGTGGCACCCAATAGGTATGATGACCATTCGCACATGCCAGGAAAACCCGGAAGAGCGACAGTGCCAAAAATCAATCTAGCTTCCACTAAGGTCACCACCTATCCACGTTCACATGATAGCGGAACTGCTCGCGATATGGACAAATCCACAGCACCCGAAACATTTAATATGGGGGGTCGTGCTAAAACTACGTATGATACAGAAGTAATAGATGACGTTGGTATGGCGAACGTCTCGCGGCACCCTCGGCTAAAGGCAAATGATAGAACGCGTAAAGTAAAGCCGTATATACGTGAAAAGTACCAAGAGGATGGCGATAACTTTTCAAACAATAACAATGAACTTGGCGGTGAAAACCCAGCCGCGGATAACAACTGGGATCTGGATGGAGATGAACACGTAGAAATAACCAGGGAATACGGGTACGCTAATCCTGTGCTCACTGGGATTATAGATAACACTGTTGACGACGAAGCGCAATCATCATTATCTGCTGTTGCAAAGAGTAAGACTAGCCCTTCCCTCACATATGCGCCAAATTATAATGACAACATCGCTGAACAAAGGTACACGCCCAAACATACCGAGAGGAATGAAACGGGACCCAGGACAACAAGACCGCAACCGCTGAAGAGAGGCGCCAGGCCCATTCCAATGAGATCCAGGGTTTGTGTCCATGCGTGTCTTAAATATACCGTAGGTGGAACCTTTGAAGCCAACAGCTATGAGCGTAACGAAGTTGATGGAAAAACTGATCTATTTGGGAGAGGCAAAGTGGAGCGAACAAATCAAGTGTCAAAATGAGCTATCTAACATAGCAGGAAAATACCCGGAGTTGTTGAAGGAATGTGATTCTGCTGTATTGGTGGAAGCCTTGCGTGCCGTCACAATGCAGGCCAATAGTGGGAGGTCAAACGTCTCAAAGGGAGGCATCACGTGCCTAGGAAACCTTTACAACGCATGTGGCCTCATGCTTAACTCGGGGCTTGGGGATGTCGTAGATGTATGCACGAGGAAGGCCGCCTCTGGATCACCAGATTTCATCTGTACCGCCGCCAACACTACACTGGCTAAAATATGTGCATCAGCCTCAGAAGTCAAACTGGCCTCCATCCTTTTGCAGAAACACAAAGCGTACGTTTGAAGCCATCATACATATCTAACCCTTTCTAGGAACAAAAGCGCGCAAGGAGTTATATTGAATTGCCTTATCATTCTCTTGAATCGTATGGGACCGGACATGGAAAAACTCAAAACGCTGCCTGACATTCTTACAACTGCCGTAGAAGCGCTCACAGCGGGAAGCCTCGCCTTAAGAGCCGCTGGGAAAATAATTCTAGGCCAAATTAACGAACAACAAGATGTCATCCAGCTATTAAATAAGATGCGCAAAGGAGACGACGTGGCACGCACAGCTAGCACAGCGCTCAAAAAATATAAAGTAGAAGAAAAGGTTAAATATCTGGAGAGTCTTACTGCTAATGCGATTTAAAAAGACCCATGTCTTCTAAAACCTTATCTAAGCTGCCAGCAAACTGCACAACCCTGTGCCCAGTTGCTTGGAATCTTAATTTTAGCAGATCCATCCATACTCTGTCCCACCTAGAACTCACATGTCCCATATCGAGAAATGCAAACTGTTCAGTGTTGGTGATTAGCGTAGATACGACCGAGGAAAGGTCATATGATCGAATCATTAGCTTCCTCATGTCATGTCCCTCCCAACGAACATCACTAAATATCTGTGTTGAATACAAATCTGAAGGCACCTGCACTGGTGGGGTGTGCTGATTTCGTGCTTCTTCGAAGAGAGATTTGTCCAGTATTGACATGCATAGTAATATGCGCTGCAACCACCTGCAATCGGGGTTTAAACGCCTCACAAGATGTAAAATATCAACTCTGTAGTCAGAAACAATATGAGGAGTTACACTCGTCTCATTTGGAAGAACGCCGTAATCATCACACTCCGGCCGGCCATTCTGGCGCAGAACCATAGACGCGAGACAGTAACATAACACTTCCTGTGTGGCCGGTTTTACGGCCATAGTGCGTGTCCTCTCCTGAAATCGAGTATGATTGGGCACAGGAGCAGCCGGCATCATCCAATCGGTGTTCTGATTATGGTAATTGGGGTTGCTTTCGCATGTCCATGAACGCAACCTGCATATAAGGCTCTCCGCCCTATCCATATCCATTGTGAACTGAATCCCCAAAACCTTCAAGCAGCTTTCCAGCTTGTGGTCGTATGGATTCTCAAGTATAGCTTCAATTAGACGCCCGCATTTAAATCCGTGGACAGGGTGAAGATTGTAAGCGACGTTGACCAGTGCATCAGGGGAACAAACTGGGTGAACATCCAGTATAATGGTTAATAATTTGTCAGAGAACGAAGAGGAGCATCTACCGCAGTTTACTAGAATCTCAGTTATCACAGCTATACGTTTAATACCACGAACGTCAGATTCGAACCAGGTAAGGAAGATGGCAAGCCCCCTTTCCCAGCATCGCTCCAATTCTTCCAACGTAGTCAATTTGAAATTTGACATAGTAACCTCAGTTGGAGGAGGCTCAACATAGCATTTGGGCAGTGATCCTGTGTGTGACTGGTATCCCTGGAGTATTTTAAAAAACATAGTCCAGTGCTCCGGGTCATGGAGGTTATCCATAACAGAGAGAAGGGGGCGTAGACTCACATCGCAATCTGCCTGAGAAATTGCCAAATAATACTGCAAAAGTGCATCTGTTGCGACACCAATGTCATGCATGCCAATCTTCTGCTGTACTATAGGATTGATGAAAAGCACAAGGAATTCCCTGCAGTATGATGGCCTCAGCTTAACAATAGCCTTTGTGACGACACATAAGTCACTTAAATCGTATTTGCATATCTGTACTCTCATAATATGTCTAAGTCTATCCAGTAACTTCATGTCTACCCTCTCTCTTGTGCATAACCATGTTAGGGTTGACAGCAGCTCACTTGGAGAGAGCGTGCCGGAGTAGTCGTTCAACTTCATGTAAATCAAATCCAAAATCGTATCATTGCTTATCTTTGATAGCTCAACTGATCTGCATAAATCCAACAGGTCTTGTTTGTTTATCAGACGAAGAACATCCATCCGTTCCAAAAGCAGCACCTCAATCACATCTCTCCCAACTATATCAGATTGAACAAGAGTCAAAACCAACGAGCACAGAGACCGCGGCTGTGTTTGTAGCTTGTCGCATGCTATCCTGTTCAAGATGCTGCTACATGCAGAATTGTCCAACCTATTGAGCATGCCCAGTGACCGAGCAAGCATGGCCAATTGGCTGCTGTTCATGTACTTGATGAAGCTATGAACATGACATTGATATGCATCTATGACATCATCAAGTCCAATGGTAACAGTCTTTGGATTCCTATCGTCCTTTCTGCATGTGATCCTCAATGACTTTAGTGCTCCATGTCTGGAAGCCCTGGACAATGCATAGAAAAGAAGGCAGAGCTCCTTTATGCTACGTTTCGAATCAGCCTTCCTATAGACACCAACCAATAGCTCCTTCCAATTATCAGGGGCATAATGCTCTCGCCTTGCCAAAGAATACAACCTCAAGAAGGGATTTAATGCCTTAGCCATCTGAATTTCAGTTCAAGTACGAAACCTTCAACGTACAAGCACAGTGGCACCGTGTGTAATAACACTGTTTCATCGTGGCCATTAGTAAGACAGAAGGTACAATATGTGCCGTAACTAACTTACTCGCCCAGTTTAAGCCTAAAAGGCGTTCTACGGTAAGATACAACCCAATCTAAATAATCCAACCAAAACAATGGAAGATGTACGAGTTGCCCGCTCTCTATCAAATCTATGATACCATCTCATTCATTGACAAAGTGGCATTACAGTTATAAGGCCTACCGCAGATTCTATCCGAAGTGTCGCCAAGTGGTTGTAGGTAATTCGTGTATATGTATATATCAAGATCGTGGTAGTGCCGGTGTTCTCAACTAGACAATGCCACGAATGTAAATAGTCTAGGAGACTGGTGGAGATGTCTCACAGTGTGCTAGCGTCCGGTCTCTTAACATCGCCATAGACTTCGCTTAGCAACTATAGTATATGTGGATTCTATCTCGCACGATACTAACCTGCCGTTTTGTGATTAACCGAATCAGAAAAGAGGTACGCCCAACTATCCTGGATGTGCGCCTGGAATACATTTCAACGTGCACACATTCCTTATCAATCGATATAATTAGTATGTATGTGTATGCCGAATAACGTATTTTCTGAAGATTGCTTGTCTAAGGTGTGTCAAATACCAATTGCATTGGATGGTTTCTGAGGATGGAACGGTTGTAGTTAACCTGTTTCAAATGAATAACAGGCGTCTATCTTGCGCTGATGAACATATTTGGTAGTATTGTATTTGTGTGAAGTAAATGTGTAAGGCTCATGAAATAAATACAGATCACAGTGGAACGCGGATGTCTACTTCTGTCTAGCCTATCAGCTCAGCGTAGCATGTTAATGCACATCACTCAGCTTTGTGTGTTACATCGAAATAATGGCTCCTTCAAATGCCTTAATATCACGCGGGAGTATTGAAAGGCCTACAGACACCGACAATAGCAAGGGCTCACGTACGGAATATTCCGAGGGCTCCTACCTTGAAGGGGATCCCCTAGGTGCAGATTATTCTCACATGGCATTTGAGAATCCGAGTGACTCTAGGGATGTCCAAACGGCTGTAGATACTGATATTGCATCTCTAAGTGGCGTTGGGGTCCTTTCATCCAACATGCATGCTCAGGGGCGTCTAGGCAATGCCAGACGCCTAAAGGGGGAATACAAGCAAGAAGTACTGGGCGATGATATAGGAAGCTGTGTCAATATGAAGTACTTGCGGAATGATAGTATGGGGTCTGAACCACCGCTGAAGTTAGCAGTGGACTACAATTTTGAGGACAGGCAATTCAGAGTTATCAAACAAAAGAGCCGTCATTCAGCCCACCTCAGGCCTTTGAATGACATAGATGGTGGGCAATGCGTATCCACCTTCTACACCGTGATTGCTATGGGCCTGATGTTAATCGCATTGTTTATTCCTGCACTTTTCCATGTCTGCTGCCAGTTCAGGCTCTATGGCAGCATGGTCCACATCACTGAAAATATCACAGATGTATATGATGCGCAAAAGGACAGATGGACAATCATAGATCGCTTGAGCGAATTCGAAAATTTCTTCTTCTTTGGTGTCTTTCTCTACCTCGCAATTCAGACTGCGGGCTTCTATGCTACCCGCGCACGTATACGCCGCTACCTATGGAGGCTCTGTTGTATCGCCGTAGAAACTGCAAAACACGAATTCCTATACTGTAGCAAACAGCGGGCCATGGAATACTTTTCGGACTACGCGAAACGCATATACCGTGACCAAACAAACGCATATGTTCAGACTGAACAGAATCTAATGAAGGCCTTCGATGATGCATCATTGAAATTCAACAACTATCAGGTCGAGGACGTATGGTGTCAAATTGCATTTGTGAGATACCGAATGATGTGCGTTAGAATATATCTACCCATGTTGATCAACATGATCGTATCCATCGGTACATCAGCATTCGTCTATGACAGGAGGTTCCGCATGCACCACAGGGTTCCGCTCGCTCACCCAGATCTACTAGCCAACCTATATTGGTATGCTGCAATCCAATACGAGGGTGTGTGGTGTATATGTACCATGTTCATCTTGAACTTCATGACATGGCTATATCTCTGCCACACCAACCGTCATAAGACATTATTTGGCCTGCTCGAGGATACACGGGATCAAATCCAAACAATAGCTACTGGCTACGGCACGAAACTTGCCAAAGATATCTGGGACAATCAAATGTTGCTATTCTCATCAACTATATATGCCCTCGACTCCAAGATTCACCGTGGTTCTACATACACCCCTGGGAAACTCGAAGCCTTGAACAGTCAAATAAACTTTAACAGCATGGAGATACGTAAGGATAAACGACCATGCCTTTGCCATTGTTTATGCCTACCCACCATTGAGGAAAGGAACAATGAACCCATATCGTTCATGGGCACTTCACCGCTGGAAGAACTACATGTTCCACTGTTGGACCCAGAAATACAAGGAGGGATGAGACAAGATAGTAGGACAATGCTATAATAAGTAATGTCATAAACCAGTATCATTACATATAATGTCATAGATGCACCCAGTGGCTGGTGTCAGAAGTACCCAGGCGTAATGCCGAAGTGACGCCCAGTCAACTCATACGAGGACATACGCGACCGCGAGAGTCAACGAGCCTTTTGTAAACGCTGTCAAAGGGGTTGTAACGTCCGTACTCGTATGCCCGTTGGATACGGGACATGAGGGGCCGCATATTACGTGTCTTCCCTACGAGCCTTGCATACTTTGTAGAGTGTTCAGATGCCGGAGTCTTATTCAATCGAGATGTAGCAATGCAGGTCTGATAAAAAACCCTGTAAAGAATGACAGATTTGCCTATAGATACTAACACATGTCTATTGACCACTGGGTCATGCTTGCGCAAAGCCATCCGGTGCTTGGCTTTTAGTGGTGAAATCTGTGTTAAATAGAAGTATCCACTCTGCGTGCAGCTGTTGAGCCTCACCGACATGCGTTTGCTGTTACAGCGGAATAAAATCGGACTGAGCGAAAGCATTGCGTCGTCTGTGGAACGAATCTAACTTAGGCAAGTACATTATTCTGTGTGCATAGTGTATATTAATGATACTCTGCAAGTCTAACCATTAACACGTATATGTTGCGTGGCGCCCTGAGATTCCACCGGCACCCACTTATATGAACATAGAATCTGCCCAATCGGCTTGTTAACAAATCTTGAATTAGAAAGCTCAGATATGTGTAACGTATTCGTTGGTGAAATGTCTTGATCATTCACGATTTGGCTCTTGACACCTGCGAAGATGTATATGCCCCTTTCAAAAAGGCATATACATCGATATCTGGTACAAGGCCTCATATTCATCTTTATATTCTACTACTGTCTGTTGTATCTTGCTAGGAGCCCCAAAAATGCTAACGTGAATGCCATAGACAAGGATCTATTGCTGAAGGACTCTGGGCCAACGAGGCTAAAGGGAAAACCCTTTGAGCCGCAAAGTTTCAAACTCAAGGTAGACTTCTCCTCAGAAGAGGCAGGTGCAAAGATAGTCGCACAATCAAAGTCACTATTGCATGTTAAGAGCATCCAGAATAACGATAGAAATTCGTATCTCTTGGCACCCTGCCGGAAGACGGACTGGATTATTATATCTTTTCCTGAGAGTATATCGGTAAAGCATATTGCATTCGTTTCATATGAGTACTATGCTTCGACATACAAGGTCATACGCATATCAGCCTCGCCAGTCTACCCAAGCGCAAAATGGCGCATGCTAGCAGAGGTGGAAACAGAGAGGGGACAAAGTGAAGTATTCGATATCGCATCGGTATGTGATATGGATGATAATAATGGTTGTTGGGCGAAATATCTAAAACTGGAATTTCTTGATTTCCACAATTTCGAAGAAAACTATTACTGCTCCCTTACCAGTATGAAAGTGTACGGAAGTACAGCGGTTGACGTCTTGGAGAGTGAAATCACAAATTATGACACCTTATTGTTAAAAGGCAATAATATATCCGACGAATTCAATTTCAGCCCAAAATACAAGCCTCAATCCTCGGATTCTCTGAAGGTCGAAACAGTCCTGGAGGACCCACGAAAGGAGACATCAATGAAAAGGGCTATAGTACCTGTAAATGAAAAGGAAACACATGTCGGATCCATTATTAACGCTCCCAACTCTGGGGATTATCTAAACGCTGCAGTCCATCATACAGTCCTCCGGTTCATGACACAGTTAGCCGCAAGATCGGATAAACATGGCGTAAATAGGTACTTGTACGCGCCTCTAATGAGGTTTATTCGGAGGAAACAATGCTGTGTTCGTAGCTTAATGTCTCTCGTCAAAGACGATAAGCATCTAGGGGATTATATTCCAGGATCCAGCAGGCGGTGCTGGAACATGTTGCTTGGGGTGAACCTACCAACCAATCATACATGGTTTGAGGGGATGGTACATTCTATGCTAAAAGAGGGCCTTATGAGCTCTAGCGGAGATATGTTCTCAACAGGAGGGATGAACTACCCGCTGCTTTTATGTGTAAAGAGGGCCGGATTCTTCAGTGAGTTTGCATGCTATTCACGGTTCGTATATACTTCCTTCGCTACCTTTACATCGACGAAGATAGCAAAAGGTTTAGTATCCAACCCGAGGTCCGACTTACCTTTGACGCGCTTCTACTTTTTCCACAACGGAAGTATATCCCAGAAAGCAGTACATGTATCAAGGAAGAGGATATCGGAGGTCTTCATGCAAGACAGGTTAGTAAGAGGGGAACATTTCATTGTTTCCGATGGATACATCTCCTCCATAACCCTATCAACTGACACATGCACACTGACCATGAAACATCACATGGTAGAAGACATGAGAAACGGCCACCAGATCATCGATTTGGCAGCCAAATCATATGTAAATATAACCGGTAAAACTATTACAAGAGTAACAAAGGATTTAGGCATCCTGATGCTTCTTGTGGATTCCTTAAATAAGGGTGCCATAGCACAAATGTTGAATAAGGGGAATGTTATGGTGAGCGAAAGTGCTACACCGCAATTCAAAATTGATGACACTAACAGTGGAGACAGGATAACAGAAAATAAACAGACAGTAGTGAATCCAGATGAAGAACCATCTGGTCAATTTAAAAAAACACAAGGGCACAAACATGTGTTGTTGCAATTGTCCGAACGTGTGAAGGCCCTTGAAAGTTTTGTGAACCAGCTCAACCGGAAAGTCAACGAAATCAATGATCATCTAACGGCATATGTAGACCATATGCACCATTTGAAAAATCTACAGAAAACGACATCTCCGATGCACCATATAAGCAAATGGAGGAAGACTGTCCAGGACGAAGTCCAACCAGTGTTGAAGGCATTAGGAATACAGCGTCTGAGTATTTTCTTCTTGCATGCCATGCCAAATATGGATATATTAAACCGAAAATGTGTCAAAGGGGGCAGCTCCTCGAGATTCCCTTCATGCACTTGCCTCCTCAAAATGGAAGAGGAACCTGCCAAGGATATAAGACGCAACAGCTGCCATATAAACAACGTGCGTTTAACAAAAAAGGGTCGAAAGTGTGACTCTTTCATGCTGTTATCGCGTATCAGTATCTTTATACGGGGGTTGAAACGTTACAAGCTTCTAGACTGCTGCCGAAAGTACGGATGTGAATGTATGGACACTGTAGTAAAAGAAGCATCACATCTCCTCTGGATGCCTCACTTCTCAAAAGCATCGCGCAAATGTTCGAAATATTACGTCCTGGAGCACATATATTACTGGATTGAGGCGTGCCAACGATGCATCCTAAATCTCTCATATGCAGCATTCGGCACCTTGTCACGCATTGTGTTTAACGTATACACTATGTCAGTGTGCATCTTTTGCACGCAAATATTCTGGTTCTATCGTGACAGGGCTAATCGGATGCTAATATACGATATATATGAAAGGATACCCAGAGAACAGGGCACAAAAAATTGAAGCACCATGCAACTCAATTAACAGATAATATCAATGTTTTCTGCTGGTCGAACGTTAGAGATGTACACGAGGTAAATAAAACCCTAATCACTAAATGGCGCCCGGTGCAGTCAAGTTTCAGCCTGCATATTTTGGGGGGCGGCAGGAAAAACGTACCTGAACGCGTAACTGCCATCCGACGAAACCTTTTTGAAACCGTATAGCACGTTAGAGGCGTCGTTACCTAGCGTTAAATAGCTCGTATCGTTGGCCTGCGCCATGTTAGATACGTTAACGACGACATCCACTTCATTCACACCCGTCGCATCGCATCGATACCACCCTTCTGCATCAATGTTAGCGGTAACACAGTGAAACATTACCTAGCGCGCATACAACCTTGTGGCGTAGAGGCTTGTTAGATCGCGCGTCCATTACTTGCAATTTTATGTCAACGGGATCATCAAAAGTCAGGCATGGGTCCAGGATATGCGCCCCCGTCAACAAATGCTTGTATAACATCAAGAGATTCTGCAGATTGCGTAGGTTGCGATGGCACGCCATCAGGTCAATTAGAGCCTATGTACCATGAAAGGAACCCAAAGGAGGTCTCACCTGGATGATGCGAGGCATCTGATCCAAAATAGATTTCAAGTCGTTATTATAGTCAAACACGGGAACCGGGAGGCCAAAGAGTCTGCTTTGAAACAATAAAAAGGTTTTTGCGTGCGGATTTGATGCCTCAGAGTCCAAAATTGGCATCACAGCAACTGAGGACAGCTGCATGTTGTACGCGTCTTCGTTGTGACGCAAGGGCACCTCACTGAATTCAGTCGCATTGGCAAGTATGCGTAAAGCCTTAAAAATAGTGATCTCACTCGATCTTCGGTTCAGATCAAACATGAAGTTTGCCATGGTCTCGCAGGAAATGTAATATTGGGATGCAAGAATACCTAGCAGTGAGGGCGTCAGCATGTTGTGGCACTCCCGATAGGTGGACTCCTCATTGTAACTTATTGAAACACACCCCAGATCGTTGAGCCGTTGTAAGCATCTGGTAATGATACAACTTGCAAGCTCCTCCGTAGAGGATCCCGCACTGCAACCCTTTAGGAGATCTATATTTAAATAGTACAATGGGTTGCTATGCAGTCTTCGGTAGAAGAAGGTGTTCTTAAGGTACTCAAAAGCCTGCTTCTCGCTTGCAACCGTTCCTGATGCGATCTCTGAGTTGAGACTATCTATGATATGCTCGTGGAATGAGGACTCGGCGGGGAAGGGAGAAAACATGAAAGCCTTGTAGAAATCCACCTTCCGAGATTCTGTATATATATACGCATACGCATCCTTATCCTGCTGACTTCTTCCAGCTCTGCCCACCATCTGAAAATAATATAGCATACAATGGCTCTCAATTTACCTGCATAATATCCGTGATGGAGTAATCCACATACTTCTTAGTCTTGCCGTCGTAGTATTCCGTCCCCTTAATTATAACAACCTTGGCAGGAAGGTTCACTCCCCATGCAAGAGTGGAGGTGGCAATCAAGACCTTGATCTGGCCGTGCAGGAACATCTCCTCTATCCTCGTGCGGTCACTATCATGCAACCCAGCATGGTGTATACCTACACCGTGCTCGACGAATAGATTCATATATTCATCCATAAAGGGCTCCTTAAGTGTGTCGTAGCTTGCCCATTTTAGTGACTTTTGCTGCAAAAGACCCACGAAGTCTTGCGCAGTTGTGCGCGTCTGCCGTCTGGACGATACAAACACTAGAACAGGAGCACGAACATCGTGTCTCATAATCGTAGCAAAGGCAGGCCTGTTCATAGAGTTCATTCTAGGGCAGTATGCCTTCAGTGGAAAACCGTCTATGTAAATGCTGCAGGAAACCGGTCTCACGGCTGGTGAGAAGTTAAATAACCTGGAAGGTTTAACAGATAACCAGTCGGCTATTTGCCTTGAGTTTGCTAAAGCAGTTGATAGACAAATGATGCGGGTTGTTGTGTCGGTAAGCTTAGAAATAAAAGATAGCCTTGTCACTATTGACTCCAAAACACCGCCTCTGTTCTCTCCAAGCAAGTGGACCTCATCTATTATTACCAGGCCTATCGAACGTACATATTTCCGTTGCATCCAATGACGCGATATACCGTCCCATTTCTCAGGTGTAGTGACTATTAAATGGCTTCTTGCAATCTCTTTTGCAGTAGTACGCGAGTCACCAGTCACCTCAACTACATTCTTGAAACTACCAAACTTTTTCTTCCAGTCCTTCAGCCTTTCATACGCGAGGGCCTTCAGTGGAGCTATATACACAGCCTTCTTTTGCGGTTGCGTACACCAAAGGCGAAAAATTGCCAACTCCGCAACGGCCGTTTTACCAGAACCTGTAGGGGCACCCACCAGCAAATTGTCATCACTAAAGTAACAATAGGGAAACATCTGTGATTGTAGAGGATTCAAATACATGTGTGGATACTCGAATGTACCGTGGTTCAAAACATGAGTGGGGACGGGCAGAAGCTTCAAAAGCCTGGTGTAGCCATCGTTCATTGCATGCCCACGCTGCAAAACTAACTGATCCTCCAATGTAATCCCAAGCCAACGACAAGAAAATATTTTCAACGTTAGATATGTAACCTCGTCTTGCACGGGAACCAATAGTCCGATGGTGTCTTTACACTTCTTTGCATTCATACTAATCTTGCTCTTGTTTATTATCCGGCTGTCTGAACACACCCAAATGTGGAAAGACTCGCTGTAGCCATTCCAACGTATGCTCCACTCATTATTTAGAGATATGCTTATGTTAACTTTGCAAATACGGCCCGTAATCGGTTGAGAGGAAAATGACACCCGAGGGTACGGAACATAGCGCAGATATCTGTATACAGATGCAGCTTCACGCTTGGATCTCACGACATCAGCCAACTCCTGTTGTGTTAATTCCAGCAGTGGCTCCAATTTGTACTTCACCAGTCTGGCGGCTGTTACAGGAGATAATACGGGCAACTTGCTGGATTGCATTTTCGGCATATCATATAAAGCGTGATAACGGTAGCAAAAGTGGTACGCAACACTTCTAGGCATACCATTTATGTCCCACATCTGTCGCTCGAACATCAGGGCCCACTTGTAGATCATGTCACCTATGGGTGGACCGGCAACTGTCTCTGACGTTGCAACTTCGAAATACGATAACAACAGCCTCCCCGTGTTCTGTATAATGTAGTTCATGTCACTAATGAGACTGGGGGTTCTTAAAGATGAACGATTGATATGGGACTCAATAAGCAGACTGACCTTGGTAGTTATATGATTCAGCCCCCTCTTGGGTTTATATAGGCACGTAGCCATAAGAGAGGTGAGCTCTTCCAGCTCTTCATCGCGGTAAAGTAGAGATTCATACTCCTTACACTCGCATAAACGCTCTAATATGTAGCCCTCGTCTATAAAGGGACGCTCTGGGGGCTTCACGCCACCGCCAGTGTCGTGATTGTCACTCACATGTGCTGCAAGCATGTTTACGTTATCAACATCTATTTCGGGATTTATGGAGATTGCGAAATTGTATATAGTTTCGTAGTCCACGTAATACCGAGCCGCAATCCTACCCAAATCCGTAGAAGCAAACTCCCCCTTCGTCTCGCTGAAGCGGATCAACCTCGCCCTATCTAAATTCACTGCTGCATCATGCACCATATTACGCAGTTGGGCTATTACATCCTCCTCGCTGGGGCTTTTCAAACCATAGGCCAACGGATTTTTACGAATTCTCACATATAAAAAGGTATATTGGAGCCACGAAATGGCCTCGCATTCCTCGGATATCGAACCCAAAGCAATTTCTGCGTTTAGAGCGTTCTCGAGGTTTCGATGCAGCCTGGACTCAATGGGAATCTTTTCGACCTGCATCCTAACGTAATTGCTCAGTTTGGCGTGCTCCGTGATGACAATGCCAACTCCAGATTTATCAAACTGGGGTCGACCGGCACGCCCCAGCATCTGCATCAACTCCAAATGGTTTATATCCCGACTCACGCCAACTCCACCTATAAAAGTGCCCTTTACAATGACACAATGTGCTGGAAGGTTAATGCCCCATGCCAGGGTTGATGTACAAACCAACACCCTTATGAGACCCTCTTTGAACATAGTCTCCACAAGGTCACGGTCACTCCTGACCATGCCAGCATGATGAATTGACATACAATATTCGGAAAGTGTTCTTATCTTATCGCTCTTGCATTTCGACAGTTGCCTATGAAAACGCTTGCACAAAGCTCTGTCCGGTTGAAATAAATCTGGGTTGCTCGAATGCAGATTAATCATTTCTATTAACCTCGTAGCTGTTGTAATCGTCTCATTGCGTGAATGCACAAATATAATACACTGCTTCCCTTTGGTTAGTGTTTCTTGAACATGATCGAAACAAATGTCAAGCATTATTGGAGCAGCATCTCGTGTTTTTACACTATGTAATGTTTTAACAGTATCTTTATTAACATACCCGTAATAAATCTGCTCGAGAGGGACATGACGGTACTCCCTTCCAAAGTAATGGGCATGCTCAGCTGATACCTTAAGAAAATGCGCAACATCCTGCCAATTTGGCAAGGTGGCAGAAATCGCAACCACACGCCGTGGCACCTGTGTCGATTCAATTAGTCTGCGCAGTAATGAGGTGCCCCAACGTAGACGCCCACCTGAAGAGCCTTGCCACAACTGTCTCTAGAACCGAGCCACGAGCATCATTTAACAGATGCACTTCATCTATGATCAAACAGCTGATCTTAGACAGAAATGAATCGTCTGACTGAGTTCCCGTGGTGTTAGAATTTCGTGTTATTACATCGAATTTCTCTGGGGTTGTGACTAACACATCAATAGAAAATAAGTCACTCCTTGCAATCTGGACGTCACCGGTCGCCTCACAAACTACTAAACCAAGAGACCCTAACGCTTCGGAGAATTTCGCAGTGATCTCACCCGCAAGAGCCTTCATAGGCGCTATGTAAACAACCTTTCCCTTCTTATCACCAGTCTCAAAAAATGAACGAAATGTCTGTAATGTGCACAACAAAGCCACATTTGTTTTGCCACAACCTATTATCGAAAAATATTTTTAGCATGATTGCAGCCAACCTGTCGGTGCAGAAAGTAACATATTCTGGGATGAGTTGAAGGCACTATCATACACAGTCGATTGAACCAGGTTCAAATGTTCCAGTCCTGCAAATGCTGGTTGAGCCCATTGCGGTAATGAATCAATGCGCCTAAGCTCTTCCACATTCTGAACAGCTTGTTTGGCATGAAAGAAATATGATACTCACCGCAACGACTGGATTTTTCACAGGTGGTATGACCACTTTCTCAAATAAATCGTTATCTTCACGCTCAACATCTAAAACCAATGCAGTGGGGAATTGTGCAGCACCTCCCGCATGCGTCCTGCTGGTCGATGCCCCCAAGGTAAGGTGATATAACTCCTCTGGAGATATCTTACCCAAAATAGCTGAAAGATTCCCTCGATAATATTCGATCGGCTTGCCCGTGGATTTTAGCACCAGCGATTGTACATATTCCAAGTCCAACTGATTTCTCGTATTGCTGACGATTTCATGCTCCAACACTTGAAGCCGTGCACTCCATTGCTGAAGCAAATTCTTCCGAAACTGTATCACACGTGATATGAAATGAATATATGGGATGCCAAGCCTCTCCGTTAACAGCGATGCAATAAAGTCACTGCATTCCCCCAAATGGGATATGATAAGCCCAAAAATCTTTATTGGAGACAAAGACGGGGCGTTCCCTCCAATCTCTTCGCACTTCCTCATGCACCAGTCTAGTGTCCCTACGTTGGCTGGTTCCTCAGAATCCGCCTCCCCTTCGTTTGGCATGCCATTTCCCTCGGTGGAAATGCCTAAACTGGCGCCCGGCCCTTTAATGGAGATGAAACGCAAACGTACATCTAACCAACCGTCATCGAACACATCTTCCGTGACTTGAAACCTCCACAGGAACCTGTAACGTGGAGCCTTCGTGTTGTATGGGCTCTCTGGAAACTGCGTTGTGGCTGACATTGCGATATATAGTGACTAGACACCCTTGTGAGAATATAATTGTGGATGGAAGGTGTCACATTTTATATGTGTATACTGCATCCCGTCGTACTCCGCAAGCATGGGTGTCTGCAGTGGTTGTTTACGCCATTTATGTATACCGAGCTTGATCCTATGGATGACGCATATATTATCCCTAAATATGCTTACATGTGTGACAAAGGAAGCTAAAAATTGGACTCATACAACACTAATATGTTAGTTGTACCATAATATGGGAATCGTAAAATTAAGCCTCATCGCGTGAATCCTTGCTGCATCTCAGAAAAAACTCACACACTTATAACGTCCATAGATGTGGCAACGGTGTTTCATCGTGAGTTCGTATTTTTATCGTTGTAAAGCCTTGGAAAACATGATTCGGCGATCCAAAATAGCTTTTCGCTAGAATCGAGTAAAGAACAAAATACGACCGGAGACATCGAGGCTCAAGGTATGAAGAAAGTATAGGCACATTTTAGTCACATCGCATACGCGTGGAGTGGCTCCAAAACCACTAGTTGGCACGCGATTCGGTTTCGTTCGAAATCATTATTCATTACAGGGGGGCCATCATCATGATGTGGAAGGCACCCTTGACGATGTAGGCAGTAGCTTTTCTTAGACGCTTTTTGCAACATAATATTGCTGTTCAGAGGATTTTGTGAATCACTTTGCGAGACGATTAAACAAACGCCATTCCCTGAGGCACAACATGCGCGCCATGGTGGACAGTGTTGCAGGTAGAAAAGCCGTATATTGTAGTTGAGTGATTTAGGCTCTATCTCTCCATCGTCCGGATTAGGCAATTTGAGTGTCTTCCTTCCAGGCAGCCAGCAACTTTGATAGTATAGGCTAGTCATGCAGGTCGGATGGTTCATCCTATTCCGTTGAGACGCGGAATTTCTTCTCAAAATATGCTGCCACGTTATATGTAATTAATGCCTTCTGTCCATGATGTGACCGCGTTATCGCTGCACTCTCGGGCGCATTCTTCTATCGTTTCAATTGCTTAGGTAATGCCCTAACAATGTCCGACTCTGGAAATAATGACCTTACGGATGATGTATTTGAGTGGTCAACGCATCACATTGATCTGTTGGCATCGGATCCTTCATCCGCAGCGGGGGATCCTTCCTCTCCAGGCAAGACGAGCAATCTTCCCGTTGCTCGAGTAAAGAAGATTATGAAGGAAGGAGAGCATTCTGGTATGATAGCTGCAGATGCACCCGTTCTGTTGGCAAAAGCGTGCGAGTTACTTATCAAGGATTTGACGCTGCAGTCCTGGGATTGTACCCTTAACACTAGGCGATGTACCCTGCAAAGACAGGACGTCACCACCGCTATTTTTAAGAATCAGATGTATAGCTTTCTATTGGACATATTCACGACAGAGGAACTTTACCCAAGGATGGAATACAAGAGTGAAAACTGTTCTCAAATCCAAAATATGAAGCCAGTGAACGAGGGCCAAAACTATTCATTAACCAATGATACTAACAACCCCAACGAGGGGTGTATAAGAGGCAGCCTGACTCTGGGGAATCCACAATTTCCTGTGGCTTCCAATGCTGCTTATCAAGGAGGAAATAATCGCTACATCATGAACCAAAGTATGCAAGGAAATACAACGAACAAAAGGTCAACACAAATGATGCAAGGTCACGGCTTACCGACAGCAAATTCAGTGCTTCAATACTCTAATGCAATGCAGCAAAACGTAGATGCTGCAACATTGACCACACAGGAACAAACCGGCGTCAAATCGCATGCTGTAGTTCAAGGCGCAACACCATATGAGGATAGAGCTCCACAGAGCAGTACACAAACAAATCAAGACATACAACCGCAAATCTCATATAGTCAAGAGATAATTGCAGAGTCAGTCGAGGAAGCCGTACCTATAGAGTACCAACCCTAGCGTACCGAGGATGCTATAACACATTCATTCTAACAAAACAAAGAATATATGTGAAATCAAGCATTACCAAGGCGCAATTGTAATTTCTAGAGTAAACTACATGTAGGAATACTTGTGTTGTGGACTTAGTGATGCTGGCCTATTGATTTGCCAACACAGAAAGGTCCTCCCTTAATATGCTAAGCAGCTGTTTCACCGTAGTAACCCATCGCCTAATGAAGAGTTATTTCTATATCGTGTCACCAACGAACCTTGTACTTGGATTCCACATTCTGGTGTAGCGTGTTCTCGTACCAGGGACAGGTCGCGAAATATTTAGGAGCACTCAGAACCATCGGGTACCTCCCATAGTGCTTCACGCGGTTTGGACGATAGGCTATATATAAATGATATATGTTTTTGAAGGAGCTATACAACCAATATAACAGGCAACTAACCATGCGTTGTCTCTCTCGAATAGTCGTGCTCGTTGTCCACCAAGGAAGCAGTGAAGCGCATTGCGAAGTTCCTGCAGAGTGCATGAATCATAGCCTTAGCCAACTCACCTCAAGGAGTGATTATAGTACGGAATGGCGTGCGCATGGAGCATCAACCTATCCGGTAGCTGTAGCCTCAAGTGACGGCCTCTCCCACTGAAAAATATTTTACAACAATAAACTACTACAATCAATATAATGTAATATCCCACAACATCCCCAAAACAATGCTGTCGGTCGCTCAACCGCGCACAGACCCAAACACAGCGAGGCAGACATAAGACTACACAATTGTCGATGCGACGCATGAGGCTGGTTCTAACGTCTCACGGTCATCAGCCAACTAGGACAAACACATAGCTCACGTAAAATAGCCAAATACGCATTGCAAGTCCGCTAGTTGTGAATACTTCATGGTAGGGGCTGTGAATCACAAACAGGTGCTACACAATCGATCAAATTACGAAACCTACGTTACGTCGGGGTTGCCATCAAGCTCGTGGAAACCGACAACCACAGCAACACCAACAGTTACTGCGCTTAACCAATAATATACATACTGGGTTGAGTCGTTGAACCAGAGACGGTAGGTTCTCTGGAAAAAAAAGTCCTGCAGGCGTTTGTCCGTGTTGTTATTCGTCAAGTTCTTGCATACATGACGGAGGTGATGAACATCCCTAAAAATTGCCATCTAAATCACATTATCGGTAATGGAATTCTAATAGTCTATGCATTTCCATAACTAAAAGTCAGGCATATAAAACTGCAGGATCCTAGTCGTGTGGACAATCTCACCACATATACCTAGGAGAGTTTAAGAGCTGCACGGAAAAACATATACATTATGGTATGTATCGTATTGGTTTTTAGTGTTTCAAAAATGGTACTTGTTATGTGAGACTATAGCCGCGCTGAACTCGCATTGGAGCATCGAGGCTCCGGATACTCCGATACATTGAACTCTAGTGAATCACACATTATAGCTTTGGACAGTTGAAATAGCACACTAAGCTAAGTCTACCATATTTTGACTTCGTTATCCAGTGTGTGACGTCAGACATTATTGGTTGTCGGCGGCGCGACAACTTTGGAGGATTCCACTTTTCTACAGAAGGTTTGTACCGCCACAACCCCCAGAGCCTATACACTGATCTACATTTCGATTGCGAACTTTCGTTACTTGTTTTGAGATATACAACCCTGGCGGGGCATACTTTTACAGCAGGGACAGAGTGCTGTGGTCCCACAAGGACTCCTGTAACAATACTTTAATGACCAGTTTGCCAACACCGTGCGCAATCATAGACGCTTGCGATGTTGTGTGCACTGAACCTGTGGCGGTTTATCTAGCTAAGGGCACATGTGTAGACAAACACTGCTGCGCAGATGGAGACCTTTGCTCTGGAACTCGTGAAGAGGCTGGCATCTTCGACTGTAAACGTCGTCACACAATGTACCTTCTGGAAGCCTGTCAAAATACTCTGGGATCCAGAGATAGCTGCTTCCCTGGGGACCTCCACATCAGGGAATGATTCGAATGATCAACCTCTGCACAATCTAGACAAATGCACGTTCATAGGGAGGGCGATGAATCAATACTTCTTTCAAAGAAGGTTGACAAGGACTAACAATGCCACGCTGTGGCTATGTTTTGATGTGCTAACCAACAAAATGTGCTGCATAAAGGCATATCACATCAACTCCTGCATAAGAGAGAGATCCATCCGTGCCGGTGACGCAGACATGGAAGTCATATCCGTATTAGACAAAGTCATTGATGAGATTCTTCACCATGCGTCGGTAACTAACCATCCCGGAGTGTCAAATATACGCGAGGTCATAGTCAGCGTAGAGGACGATCTTCTGTATGTGGTAATGGACTACTACCCCGCTCAGCTGCTATCGTACGATGTCAATCGTGAAATGTATAACGCCCCCATCATGGAAACTGATGGATCCGGCAGCGGAAATAAAAGTGAGAAGCATTGTTTGTATTTGTACAAGGAGCAAGAAGCGAAAATAATTATAAAGGATCTTGTAAAAAGTGTACAATACCTTCACTCGCTAGGAATTATTCATAAAGATCTCAAACCAGAAAATATACTGCTCACTCATCTGAACTCCTCGATGTACGAAGCTGTTAGCTTACCACCTTATGACGAATCGGTGGACAGTGACTCCAACTCGCTCTCTGATCATTCAGGAACAAGCACCATAGGAATTAGTACAAAGGACAGAGGATATATAAAGGAATTCATAATGGCCAATGTTGGGTCGTATTGTGATGTACAACGGGCTAAAGCAATGGAGACACATTTCCCATACCAGCCTGCCATCGACACATCATTCGACTGGCAAGCGTGGGATGAATCGCAACTTATATGTGATACTGTCATGCATGATCCTGTCGATAAAGGCGGGGTCAGCATTGGCAAATCATCTAGGAATTTTGCCAACACTTTGGTACAAACGCTCAGGAAGGAGGCGTCTTCATTGCTACAGTACTTCTTGATAGGGGAAAGAGACTCTTTACGTTATAATAAAAACGCATTGCTGGCATCGGCTGCAAGCAACCTAAAAGCGGTGGATGCCGATCTAAAAACTCACGATTGCGAGGAGTCACACGTACCCTCTGTTGTGATAACAGATTTTGGTGTATCATCCTTAGGGAAGCCCAAGCAGACTGATAGGGGTGACCTGGCTATCTATGATGCAGAAGGTACGACTGCATTTACCAGCCCTGAATGCCTGATGCATATCGAAGGAGGGATATCCGGAAAAGCACGGGATATCTTTTCCATAGGAGTAGTACTGTACACCATGATTTACGGGAAACTGCCATACAGCGGAAAGGGGTCTATAGAGTTGGTCATAAATATGTTAAACGCGCCCCTCACATTTCCCGCCTACAGAACAGTATCCCCCCCTCTACAGGATCTACTACAGGGAATGATGCACAGGGAATCTGATAAACGATACGATGCTGAACGAGTGCTGAAACACGAGTGGTTGCTGACCGGGTAGTAAATACAAACGGCAGTTAGGTATGTTTAGATGGCTCGGGGGCTTTGCAGTCAGTGGGCCCTATATACCATACTTTTCTCAAAACATCAACGTGTGTCGCATGATTACAGATGGAATTTATGGTTGCAATATTATTTAACATGTCACAGACCTCAGAAGGATAGTGGGGTCCTGGCATTGGGGCGGTCATTGGAATGAACTGTCGCCCAACTTGTACTTGAAATCCTTGACCTCCAACCGTGTGGAATGCTCAAACTCCGGTCCAGGCTGTTGGCACCTCCACAATTGAGTGGTAGCAGGCTTTTCGGAGAGCATGGTCACAAGTATCAGGACATTGTTAAAACTTTCATAACCAGCCGTTGCTGCCATGGCGTCTATTATCTCCAATCCAACACGATCCATCTCGCTCCTCTGTGACTTGGAGTTGTTTAGCCAAATCTTCTTCAGGTTCCTGCTGATCTGCTTTGCGATTTTACGTCTTTTGGCGTAATCCATGCCAGGAGTTATGTCGTCTAACCCATTCGTTGAATCATATAGCCCAGTTGTATCAATTCCGCGTCTCTCAAGGGAGAATCTAAAGGTGGGTGCAATATATGTATCCGCTGCGAACAACTCCATTCTGACCTGTCTATAAATATACAAGGGAGCATGCGGCACCCTTCTAGATATTGCTTCCCTCGCAATATCCCACAGCATCAAGTCTTCCGGTTTCAAGATGGTGTTTCGTCGTATACGTTTAAATATCATTTGGGCGGTGTTGATAGGCATCATCTTGTGGCCAGACTCGAGGTGACGCTTCATCAATCCGGATACTATAGGCACATTAAGCAGCGTATTCATGGCATCAGAAACAGTAAGGGGGCTCGGGCTTCCAGTTACCAGTCTAGCAGCCTTCTGTATGTATCTATTGCTTATGTGCTCTTCCTTTAACTTAGAAACAAAATTCTTTGCACCTCGGGAACCAAACTGTGAATGTAAAGAAAAGTTGAGCAACAGCTCACGTTCGCACTTGTACCCAGCACAAAAGGCAACGTTCTTGACCAACTGTAGGCAGTATTCCGGGTGCAAAGCAGCTGCAATATAAACAAGCTTGCACCTAGACTTGTCGCTTAGGCGCTTGAAAACAGCCGGAACGACGAGCTGTGAAGGTGACCATCCGGTATCAGGATTATCATAGAAAGAAACATCGGAATACGGGTATCCTTGGGAATCAAAATCCAGACGATCGGGATATGTGAGCTTCAACGCGGATTCCTGTTTAGTAGATAGAGCCTCATCTTGCGACAGGGCACTTTTAGGGGGATCCTTGTGCGTACAAATCATGTCACAGGAACGTGATATGTTGCTCCGTGTTAAAATATTCGAAATGTAGCGATCACGGATCTCTGGCGGAATTCCCAACCTAATATACCGTAAAAGGAATAATAGGTGATATTTCATAAGCTTCAGACCAAGTAAGCAATAAACCTTTGCCTTAACCCTTCTCAAGCATTGGACGTCGGCACGTATTTCGGTGCCGTATTCATCATCTGAATAGCAATTGACGTCGCGGCATATCACATGGCAAACTATATCGGAAAAGAGGCATGCAACGCGTACCTTCTGGTTGCAGGATGTTCATCCCGAACTTCCCTGTTAAAGCTGCGACTTCCCTTGCAAGGATTCTAGGCGATAACCGCATGTGAAATCCAAGCCTCTTGTAAATCCTGGTAATCCTTTCCTGAGCTACACAATGAGAACCTTGTCTAATAAACTAACCATAGTTGTGTAAAATGTAGCGATGAAGATAGGCATTATACTTGCCACTTGTATTCGTAGCGACTACAGGTTGCGATGAGGTAACAACATATTTTGTTGAAGGCAAATAGCCACCACTATTTAAGTACTTCAGCTTTTTCTCGTTCTATACATGATGTGATTGTCGTCATAAAGTGGCGCTTACCCTCTTTAAACTGGTTGGATTCGGTTTAGGCCATAACCAATCGTAAATATCATTTCCCATGATACCTAAATCAATGCCAAATTCATCTAATATCTTGTTTCCTGAGCTTTCAGATGCATTTGTATTAGGCTCGACCGGTGGAATTTTTTGTTTGCCTTTCTTTGCCGCCTCCATTCGTTTCCTACGTGAAGCACGCTTGGTCTTCCTTGCCAGACTCCGTAAAAACTTCTTCCGGAGGGCTTTCCTTCCACCAAGCGCCATAGTGGTTACTAGTGAGTGCCTTTCCCTGGTAGACTCCCATTGGGGTGTCAAGAAGAGAGTCTGTCCGAATCGCGGGTCCTTGGTCTTACTGCTACAGCACATAATACTGGCTTCTACCATTCCCTGGTGAATAATGTAGAGGAAGGCACCAAAGGCGCTCTGTATAAATGAAGCTTTCATGGATCATCGCAACAATATTGTCTGTGCGAGATATGGTGGCATCGGTTTAGCGTTAATGTTTGTTGCTTCGCCCGTATATAGTCCGATAAATCTTACGTCTATATTTAACCACAACACGATGCAAAGCGCCTTTAAAATATCAAATACAAATGTCTATGGAGTGGAACAACTCATAACGAAAATGTTTTTGCATGAAGCAACGCCGTTTAGCAAGGTAGACAGAAGCACAATGGATAGAGGGTAGTGGAAGCTCTCTCCCCTATAAGGACAGCGTGACGTAAACACACATTATCTTATGATCTATACTCTCCTATATTCATGTGACATGTCCATAAATAAGTACATAACGGAAGACAATATGCGTCAGCGACGGTGGCACAACTACGCGTCACATCGATATTAATCGAAGCTAACAAGCCATGTGTAAACATAGGAACATGTGTTGGTACGCACATGATGGGCATCTATGAGAATTAACGGTAGAGCTCTGCAACATCTGTTTCCCCTAGAGAGGTAATGTCGATGATGTGGCATACACAACCCTGTATCTGCCAGAGATTCCGCTAACACATAATCCGGTGTAATCCAGATGAGGACCTTCAACTAAAAACACGTTTAAGTACTTAATTTTTGAAATTACACCCCATATCAAAGTGTATTCAAAGGCACGCGCCTTCATATGGCGTTACACGCTCATTCTCTATGACAACTTTAAAATGACGTCTATGACGCCTTCAAAGCATAATCCAAAGGATTTGCAATTTTGGGAATCTTATGATCACTATAATTTGGATAATCCTCATGTAGGAGTTAGTTTATATGTTGAGGAACCATATACGTTGCAGGATCCCAGAAACCTACAACATACTCAATGGAATTACTGTAGACTTAGATACGCACTTTTTCATCGTTGTTGTCAGGAACTTAGCGAGGATAACCCTCGCTGCAGGTGTGTTGGAACCCTTGCTATGGCATCTCGTCACAGGTATCAGTACTACAGAGCAGAAATGGCCTGTACGCAGGACTTCCTAGACGTTGTAAACAAGTTCCGCGAACAAGGTAATCATGCAAAACGTTTGTACATGGCGATGTAGGAACGCACTCTATGAATGTCTTGCCCAGTCACCAGGTGCATAATTTGAGGCAGTGAAGATGCCATGCTTAAATAATTCCCCCTATAAGCCGTTGGGCAAGGGGTACAGACCTACCATAAGGCTATACAACGATGAAGACGATAACGTAACTTGGTACGCTATTGCCTTTCAACGATTTAATTGGGGAATAGGAATATCGCAGATAGTATCCACCAAGAACAGTTTGTCGCGTCATTTACGTGGTTAGTATGCGTATCAGCGATTTTATGGTGTTTGAAGCTGGCTAGAAACCAATTGGGAATCATTCAACAACGAAACATATTGGGGTGTCAATTCTGTCACCGCGGCCATAGAAGATGACCGTGACATTGGAATTGTAATTCTGTTCAAGGGAAATGTTTGTAACAACGTCATACGACACCTCCCCTCTGCATGTCGCATAAAGGGAATCCCCTTTGTTAGCATAACCAAAAGCGTTATAATGCCCAAGAAAACACCTGTCGCACAAATCAATGCCGTGGGAATAGGTCGAGCAAACACAGTGTTGATGGAACTTTCAAGGCCTTTAATAAGTAAATGTAACATTACTTGATATGGGCTGCTGTTGTCGTATATCATATATTCAAGTGTATGGACCCATTGTCCTTATACCAGGTAGCAGCACAAAAGGATCGACTTCAACATAATTTCGATATATTACTCTGAATTACGCCGCGCATCCTAGCTTGTACTCCTCAATATATGACTGCAGGGTAGCAGGCTCCTTCTTGCTCCTATCGCATGTGAGCCGCTTCTCCAGGTTTATCATCTTGCTTATTACGGTGTGTATTTGCGGAACCCGTCTCGCCTTCTTGTACAATCTAGCTGTCAGCTCAGGTGTAGGGAAGACCTTGGAGGTGTACATCTCCTCCATGATAGAAATGGTCCTCTTAGCGGAGTTTGAACATATGGACATGTCAAGGGCCATGTGAAACAGCTTCGCGTCAGGATTTAGTAGGGTCCTCACGTTGTCCCATATTGTGAAGAATCTGCCTGGGTCCCGCAAGTGAGTTCCGATTATCCTGAAGCATATCATAAGCTAGACGGGTGGGCATACCTCAGGATAATACAGTAAGTTTGCTTATCAGGCTTCATGTTTAGTTTTGCGAAGTAACGCAACATATCCAAGGCATAATCATAGTAGCCACCACTCTCATATAAAACAATCATGGCATTTAAAACCTTGGGCGTAGTGGCATTGCTCAAGTCCCAAACGGCATCTAACGACTGAAGCGCCCTTCGCATAACATTAACTTTATGAGAAACCGGATACTCCGAAATTTGGATGTTGCGCGCAAAAGTCAGCAGAGCAGTAGTTATGAGATCCTCATCGATGGCAAAACCCAAATCGTGTGCTTCCTTCAATATTTCCTTCAACTTTCTGGTATTGCCACTTAGTTCACATGCCTGAGAATTCCTTGATACGAAACGAAGGTGACAAACTAACCCTGGAAATATGCAATAGAGTTCTGTAACCAATCGGTAAATTGCCAGATTTCATTACATTGTAAAGCTGAAAGCATTTGTGGGCGTAAGCCCGTCTTCTTGAAAGACAGTCTATCAGAGCTTCATAAGTGCCGCTAGTAGGCTGCAAACCCATTCCTAACATTTCGTCATAAATACTTAGGGCCTTTTCTGCATCTTCAGATTGGATGCAGGCCTTAATCATTATGGTTAATAATTGGTCATCAGGCTCAATAAGTCGCCAGCTCCGCACATAGTTATATAGCCTCCAAGCATTTTCTGCGTGCCCCTTAGACACTAAACCATCAATCAGTACGCAAAAGATTCTCAAATCAGCCTTCATTCCTTCCTTTTCCATCTTTCGGTAAAGACTGAAGGCACTGCAGAGGTCGCCAGCAGCAGTATGTGCTTCTATCAAGTACATATAGGTGTTAACGTCAGGCGAGAGACCGTCACATTTCAGACACAGATATATGTAACGTGCTACTTCGGCTGTCTTGCCGTCCCTGCAAGCTGTCAATACGTTGTTGTAGTGTTCGCATGTGAGGGGGATGCCTAACAATTTCATCTCAGATAACAAAGACAGTGCGCCTGGCACATCGCAATTCGAACCCAAGTGCTTTAGCATTACGTCCGCTTTCTCTTGGACAGCAGCGGAACTCTCTGAGACATCAGAGCATCGTCCTTTTCGAAAGGGTGATTGATGCTCCTTTGATTCTGGAAATGCGGCGGTTGCTCTCTTGATATCCCCGTACAAAAAATTGTCATTCAAAGACCACTCATCCTCCCGTGTGGCACAATGTATGTTTACATGGTGACCACAGGTAGTAGTAGAACTGGAAATCGAAGCACGGGTGGAATCCTCTATTAACGTATTTATTAGTGATAGATTAACTGGAAAATACCTTTGGTATCTGTTGATGAATCCCATAATTCTCCACTGCGGTCTACCTGCGTAATTGATGAGGTGCTTCCATCTGTGCTCGTCCTCAAATGTACTGAGGTCTGTTTCAGTACATCGCCAGCATTGGCGTCCGTTAAACAAGAACCCCCCTGTAGAAGCATTGAAATAACAAGTTAGAAGGATTGCGTAGTGGATCTTAGGTAGAATTCTGGCTTCTAGCATTAAAACTCACCTTGGAAGATTTGATGGGAAATTTCCATCTCTGCTCCCCAATAGAGCCAGTGTCTTTCCAAGACGGCCCTCCTATACAGTTACGCAAGTGTGGTTCATCGTTGTTCGTGCGTTCCGCCCTGAGATTCCCGAAAATATTACCTAGACATGGCGACGGTTGTTGCCCTTGGGTCTTGTCTAAATATGGAGATTCACGCACTAATGTATGCTTGAAATTGTCAGAAGTATTACCTATAATATCTATAATCATCAATGTGTCGAATAAGTGGATGAGGAGTAGGAAACGCCCTTAATCCTCTGGAAAAACTCGCCTACCTGGTATCCCTGTGTTAGTGTGTAAATTCCCCTTATTGGTTGATATGACAGATAGTTGGGTTATAAAGTTTCTATGACATTTAGCTGTATTGATGAAGTGTTGTATATGATACATATTTAGGTGGAATCAATGTGTCTGTGAAATCACGACGTTGCAGAGGCTCTCAAGGATTATGGTGTTTAATGGATAGATCGTCATACAGTTAGCGAATAAAATTGCTATTCTCAAATCATTATCATCGTGTTTTGTATGTACATGACAATGGCAATGTTATAGATATATGATCTCCTTTGTTGAACACTAAGGAACGAGGCTATACGGGAAAGAGTCATCTAAAGTATTATATACGTTCACTCGACAGTTTGGTGGGCCGCTGTACTATAGATTATGATAAGGTTATTAAAGGGTTCAACATATTCGTTTTCATTGGGTTAAGACACTCATTCGCATAGCAACGTCCTTTGACATACATAAATCCTATCTGAGTTCATTAATGCATGCTCATTTTGATTCACCCGAACCATGTATATGTGCTGAGCTGATATTAGAGTAGGACTTGCACGAATATAACACGGCTTATTTTGGGGCGATCTCAGATCCGGGCAATATAGTCCTTACATCATCCTCAGCCTTATGAGGGTTATAGTTTGATGATGGATTCACTTCAAGTAAATGTAATTACTGGATCAAGTTCACCGGTTATAGGCCTAATGGAGGCTCCTAGAGCTCCTTCCATTCGGCCTTTGTTGGTGTGGACTCCATGTAGGCATGCCTCTATATCTAAGGGAGAGGAACCCGTAATAGGAGCGTCAGGTCTTGATCATCTCATTGACGTACCCTACTGCCGGGATGTGATATACCAAAACAATTACATGGATTCTTATAGAAGGCCATCGCCCAGACAGCGTGATGTGGATTTAAGCGCACCACATGAACATCCTACTTATTGTAATGCAGCTATTCAAGGCATGGCCATGCCCCATTATGCTATAGCTTCTGCTCTATTTAATGATGCGGGACTGAACATTGATGCCATTACCGCATTTCTCATATCTATGAAGCGAGGAAAATACCTGTCAAAGCATGTGGAGCATAGTGGTCATATATCCGTCGAGGAATGCCATACCAACCATGAAACGGTTCATTGTGACATCAAGGAGGATGATGATGATGATCGTCAATCTATTATGGGCAAAAACCAAAGTAAAACACCGACTGCCTATAGCGATTGGGATAAGACAATAACAACCTCATCAATATTGGGCCTTGAAAAACCTGATAAAGACGTGTATGTATGGTCTAAACTTAATGGAAACTCTGCAAATACTGAATCTAATATTATCATAGGGGCAGAAACCAATCATCTCGGCATGGTGTCTGATGATATAAATATGTGTGATGTTATGGATAATGGAAGGCACTCAGATTCAAGCAATAGCTACTCAGATGTAAAACCAAGAAGTTCAAACACCTTCACCAGAAACAAGCGTTATGATGAGACGTACAGGTGGGGCATTTGCAAACCCGTTCCGTGTCATGATTGCATCCATGGAAGGGGTAGAGGTGCCCACAATCACATGAATCCGTTTAGCATCCTATTTAAGTACTTAGAACAAAAACGAAACGAAATTAAGTCCTATTTTAGGTATTACATTTGAATGACATCCTCCATTTAAAGGCTTATTATTGAGTCTGTTAAGTGCGGGCATCCAGTTCTCCCCTTCACGTAAGGTGAGACACGTTTGTATGCTTTCGAGACTTCTGATGCACATTTGTCAGGCTTATTTAACTTAATCATCCTTACACTCCGACATATGGTGTTTACATAAGGCATATGCCAACGAATGCAATTAATCAACCGTCATATGTGATATAAGTCTCATTGTCTTGGAGTCTAGATGGATTTGGTTGGATGTATATTCAGTGGTGTATCAGGATTATGGTAGTACCATTGTAAGATGTATTACAGTCAATATTGGATATTGGTGTTGTTAAGTGGATGTTGTATGTTCCAGTTCTGGGATGTATTAGGATCATTGAAGTGTCGTTGTTGTGGAGTTGACAGTGATGTCAAGGGTGTATGCTGGGTGATATTGTTGAGTGTATTTTATGCGTATTGGTAGTGTCATGATTGTCATTGTTGATTTCAGTGGCATGTTGTAGTAAAGGTTATGACTGAGTTGGATGTTGTTGTAGTGTCATGATGTAAAGTGCACAGTGTATACATGTATTGATATTATAGTATGTCATTGATGTGAGTTGGGTGTCATCCAAGGCATTCCTGGGTGGAGTGGACTGTGACCTGATGAGTCCTGACTGACAGGGGTCCCAACTGGGTCATTAAGGATAGATCCATGTCATGACCACTGTCAGTATGTATCCATGATAGAACATGTACACTGAGGATTAGTCAAGAGTTCCCAGCTGGGTAGAGAAGATTATAGCTGTTTTACTGGGGTTCTCCTTGAAATGAATGTTGCGATCATGATGTGACATAGCAAAGCTATTTGAACTGTAAGTTCGGTCACAAGTGCAAAAATGGTAAACTGTAAAGCTAGAAGGAATTAGGAAGCATGTGTCTTTTGATTGTATTATAAAATCCTAATAATGATGCCAAAGGCAACTGAGACTATCATGGTTGATTAGCATTCCTTAGCCCCTTAATAAAAACGCATTTGCCTTGTACCAGTAATAGATTTCTACTACACTAGGTTTTCCCTAGGATGTCCAAGTAATCCTTAGCCCCCCAACATGGAGGGCTACCAACGGCCTCAGTTGATGTCGCCAGGAATCCCAGCCTTCCACTGGTAGACACGGTGGATTCCGATATAAAGACCACTGTACTGTTCTGGTATACTCTTACAACAATGAAGTTGTTAGGAATCCTGAGGGCTTCTGCCCTCTGTCTCCTGGCTATAGGATTCCATAGCCAGTTTGTTAGCTGTGGCATTTTTAAGGGTCCTAAGAAACCCAAGGAGGATTCTAATGTTAAGGCGGCTGAGATCTCTGAGGATTCCACTGTTAAGTATCCGGTTGCTGACAAGCCATCCCAGGAGCCTTCAGGATCTTCTGCTCCTGCCCCCAAGTCCAACCTTGTATTCGAGAATTCCAAGTGGGATGATTCTATGCTGGCCAATGCTCTCCTATTTATTAAGGAGTTCTGTAGGCATGTCGATGGAGGGAAGTTTAAGGAAAAGGTTTCAGATAAAGATTCCAAGGGTTTAATCAAGGCATGCGGTGATATTTCCTCCACCTTGGATTCCCTCACTCAGAACTTTGATCTAACGTTTGGTCCCGGCAGTCTGGATGAGAGGAAAGAGATCCCCAGGGATCTTTATGAGGGCAAGCTGAGAACTGAGAAGTTTGAGGACTACGCGGAGTGGCTTAAGGGGAATATTCCGAGGATCTGGAAATCCTTGAAGAAAATGCTTTTGGAATCCTTGGATATGACTGAGGAGCAACTTGAGACTGACACTTCAATGGGTCCACTCAAGTATGGTTTCCTCTACAGGAGTGATTGGTGGAAGTGTGTCTCCTTTAAGCATAACTTTTACTATATAACCGAGGACTGTCTTATGGTTTTGAAGAGGCTCCAGGAGAGTCTCGACAAAACTCCGAAGAGTTCTCCAAAGACACCCTCTGAGGGGTCTGAGGACTCTATTCAGACGCCATCCCAGTCAGACCTTGCCTCTGAGGATTCCCCTGTGGAATCTGAGAATCCTCATGTCCCCCTTCAGTCTTCCATTGACTCCGAGACCCAGAAGAAAGCTGAAGATGTTTAAGGACATATAACCCCAGTCAAAGGGTTACAAAAGGGTTCCCAGGAAAACTCTTCTGAGGATCTCTTTAATCCTGAAGCCATTTTACTCCCTTAACACTATTAATACAATGAACATTTTAAGACTTTTCTTAATTTAATGTATACATGTTTTCATCTCTCTTGACTAGCCTTTCCATTTCATGTAGCCGGTGCTACAGATTGATGATAACGTTGTTATTACATCTGAGCAACACTGTCCTTTTAGGCAGACTACGCCCGCAGTACATTGGAAGCTTCTGGTAAATGAGAGATAAAGTGCAGCAGTGACAAAGTTATTTGAACAGTGGAACTAAATCATAAATGTTAACACAGAATACATTGTGGCATCAACATTGTAACAATGTAACGTGATTGCAGAGTAGGATCCACTTAGTGATGCCAAAGGCCACTAGGCGTGCCATGGCATATACATTATTAATCCACTAAGGCAAAGACACCTTAGACTGTGCACCCTAATGTACTAGTGATGCCTTGTGGACTGCACCCATGGAATCTCTCAGCCACTACAACTCGGCCTTCCACAGGCCTCAGTTGGTGTAGTTGGGATTCCCCATGAGTCCCCCTCCAAGGATTCCGTGTCACCCACCAGGAAGCCTTCCCGGCCTTGGCCTCCTTGGCCTGGCCGTGCTCTATTTTGTCACATTCATCGTTAGGAATCCCGCATCACTTCCAAAGCCAAATTAGAACCTTTTTAATTTTAGTTCACATCTTTCATGTATTCTTTAATTTTCTTGTCTTTGATGTCTCCGGACTGGTAGTCTGGACTGTTTTTATCCCCAGCCTTGTCATGCCATCTCAGTCATCCCTTCCACTAATCTTACATGTCACTTTACACTTCCATTAACATACCTTTAATATCCTTACACAACACTGTATTAATGTCACTCTAGTCTCATTACAATTTTCTCCACTCATGGCCACTGACTGACATCACAGTACTGTCAATGACACCTAAGCCCTAATCCAGGATCAATGAATAGACAAAAATGTACTAGATACACAATAACAATATTATTACAACCATAATACATCTTAGTGTATTGAAGGCAATAATGAGTGTACTGAAATCCTGCAAAGATTTCCTTGACCAACTCAGCCTTGTCATCCAAGGCTCTCCCCTCCAGGCTCTCCTGACTGTCATTGACAATTTCCTTTGGCACATTCGTCTCCCCTTTGTTTACGCCTTCCTTTACATTTGGATCCTTGTAATATCCTATTTCTATTACGTTCAGTTCTACAAGTTGGATCTTTTACATGTTGACTCCCACCTCCATCTTCCCAGATCCTTCAAAATCCTTCCCTCAACTCTCTTCTCCGATGCCTCCTCCAAACTCAAGGATCTCTCTTACTTCACATTATGAGATCCTTACACTCTAATCCTTAATACATATCCTTAATATCCTTCCTACTACATTCCTCTGTACATCTTTGTTCCACTCTATCCTTACTCCTGGCTTAGGTCATCACTACACTACTTAGTCACTACCATGATACACATTGATACCATGACTGACATCACACTACTAGAATACATCCTTGACTGACATTGCAGTACTAGAATACATCCTTGACTGACATTGCAGTACTAGAATACATCCATGACTGACATTGCAGTACTGCCTTAAGACACCTAAACCCTAATCCAGGATCAATGAATAGACAACAGTATCCTAGATACACAGTAACAATGTTATTACAACCATAATACATCTTAGTGTATTGGAGACAATAATGATTGTACTCCAAAATCCTGCAAAGACTTCCTTGACCAACTCAACCTTGTCATCCAAGGCTCTCCCCTCCAGTCTCTCTTGACTGTCATTGACAATTTCCTTTGGCATATTCGTTTTCCCTTCCTCATCTCTATTTTGGTATTCTGGGCATCCGTATTCCTCTACTTCTGCGACGTCCACCTTTACAGTTTGGACATTCTCCATATCCGTTCACATCTCCATCCTGCATCCTTCAACATGTCTCCCATGACACTCTTCTCATCCCGTACCTCCAAGATTTCTGACCTCTCCTACTTCCATCCCTGGTGACTCTGTTCCAGACTGATCCTTCCATGATACTCACAACACATTCCTTTAATATCCTTCTTAGTACACGCTTTCCACCATACTTCATCCGTTGCCATCATCCAATCCTGGATTAGGGTCTGATCATACTACCAGTACTGGCATATTACTAGTACAAGTAGTACAGTGATGATACATGTTACATCCGGTGTGTTAGCCGACAGGCCATCGTTGAGGTGTACCCTTAGGACACTAGTGACCAGGATGGTCTATGTAAGTCTGGCCTGGAATCACAATTACACAGTATTATATTACAGTGATAGTAACAGTGTAACTATGTGACAATAATACAGTGGATCCATGTTAGAATGTGTCAGCTCAGATGTGCAATTCTCAGTGGCACTAGGCGTGCCGTGGCATACTGGGATTATGAATCCACAAAGGCGTATTAACAAATGCCCTGTAATACAGCTTAGATGTATATGATGCACCATAATTGTAATATCTTAGATGGCTGAGGTTAGCCGTGGTGCCCGACAGTTCTGCACCTCCGGGGTGAGGGTCCGTGGCGTCGTTGGAAGTGCAGTGATGCTCTGTTATGCCTGAGGATTCTACGCTTTAGTATGTTTTTCTATGTCCACTACTAGGCTATATCCCTGGAAGGTTGTGGAATCCTTTTGGAATCTCGTTGGAATCTTGTCTTTAGGTGAGGATGTCGGCTGAGCAGTGTACTGAATTCCCTGAGCCTCAAGATCTTAAGGAGATCCTTGAGATTTTCGATAAGCTTAAGGATTCTGTACAAGCCAAGAAAAATGTGGGCCCAAAGCTTGTTGAAGGGATTCGGAAGTATTGTAAGGACACCGATAAATTTTTTAAGGATTCCGGTTCCTCAGGATTTCTTTGGAATGTCTTCACCAATGGCAGTGGGATCCGTAAAAGTATACTTCAGAACTCTAGGACCTTTGAGAAATATAATGATCTTGAGAGGGACCATGCAATCCATGAAGACTGTGTTCCCAGGGCCCTTAAGAAGTGTCTGCCGAAGGCCCACGCTGCGCTTTTATTCATGCTCTTCAACTGTGACACTGCGTTTTACGGGTACAGTCTGGGGAGGTGGAGGGACCAGAAAGTTAATGAGAGTGGCCTCAGTCAGGATCTCCACAATTGGCTCACTAAGGAGGAGACTCTTAAGCCTCTCACCCCCGGGCTTATCAAGAGAGGCTTTTCCACTGGGAATCTTGCTGGCTCCAACACTGGTCAGGATGTTGCCACTGCGATTGCAAAGATGATTAAGCATGACTCCGCCGGGGATCTCCAGAAGTTTGTTCTTTATTTGTTGTTGGCCTGTCCTTGGGATGACGCTCTGACTGGTCATGCCCTTTGTTTCCTGTACACCTTTTGTTCCAAAGTCCAGGGAGTATCACTCGAAGGGAAACTTAAAGGATAGTCTGGGGACCTGAACACTGTTTGCACGGAACTCCAGAGAAATCTTACGCCTTTCATCTTTGGCTCCTCAAAGCTTTCGGCCGTCTGCAAGTCCAACTCTGATCTTTACACTCAGCTCTGGGATGACAATAAATTCGACACATATGTAAAATGGCTTAAGGAAAAGCTTTCTGGAATTATTGACGCCCTTCAGGCTATGGCCCAGGATTGTAAAAATTGGAGCAGTCCTTTGTCTTATGAATGGGGCCTCATCGCTGGCCCCTTCCTTTATGGCTTTGTTCCTAAGGATACAAGTTGGACGAATCGTATTAATGAGAATCTCCCTAAAGCTATCACTCCCCTCATCGAGTCCCTTAAAAGTCTCCAGAAGGTTCTCGAAATTTTTTCCACTGGGAACCTCGGAGCCACCGCAGGTGGCGTTGTCACTGGGCTCTTTGGCCTTGGAGGTGCCGGGGCCGGCGCAGCCTATGCCACCAACGCCTTCGGCTTCAAGGATATTATTTAAGGGTCAATTTCAGGCTTCCTTAAGTAACATTTTTAACCTTTAATATTCTTGTCTTAGTTGTTGCCATGTTCCTCTTACATTCTCTGTAGTAGTGTCATTAAGCTTAACATAGTATTCACTAGTACATTAATACAGTTTTAGGACAGAATAGGCTAAGGTGATAATGAGACGGCTAGGAGAATGTTATGTGAACTATAGGAGTGGTAGGCCAAGGCCACTAGGCGTGACCTGTCTGTTCCAGTGATGGATATTATAATGTGTATCACAGCCCAAGGCATTTGGACATTGTTAACATAATATTTGTGCCACACCCGACAATGTCCTTAGGTCACCCTACACAGCCGTGCACCGCCGAGGTGACGGGCACTGCACTGTGATGTCGTCAGGAATCCCAGCCTTTGGCTAGTAGACACTGTGGAATCCGATATATACAACACTGTACTGTTTTAGTATCCTATTACAACAATGAAGTTGTTAGGAATCCTGAGGGCTTCTGCCCTGTGCCTTCTGGTCTCAGCCTTCCATGGTTCCCGTGGAATCTTCTGCAGTAATCTCAAAGTTGATCCTTCCAATGAGTCTTTCACTGTTGAAGTGTCTGAGATCTCTGAGAATCTTAAGGAGTCCCCTGTGGAATCTCAGGAGTCTCTTCCTGTCACCAAGTCAAACCTTGTCTTCGAGAGTTCCGAATGGGATGATTCAAAACTGGCCAATACTATCGTCTTCCTCGATGAGTTCTGTAAGGAAGTCAAAGGATATAAGTTCAGTGGAAGTATTTCCGCTGGAAATATTAGAAAGTTAGACAAGGCCTGCTGGTGGGTTAACTCCTATCTGAAATCATTCAGTTGGAGACGGGTGAGGGATTTGCATGAGAATCCCTATGAGGACGCTTTGAAGCCTGAGAAGTTCAAAGACTATGCAGAGTGGCTTGTGAAGAATCTTCCTGTGATCAGGACATCCATGCGTAACATGTATGATGAATCAATAGGTTTGACTGAGGAACAGCTGAAGGCTGAAACATTGACCGGACCCTACAAGTATGGTTTTGTCCATAATGATAATTGGTGGAAGGTAGGTTCGCAATTTGTCATATACCAGCTTGTTATGGCGCCAAGCTTCTTACAATCCCTTAAGGACCTCAAGAGCTCTCTCGAAAACATTTTGAATGGTCCTAAGGAATTCACTGTGGAATCTCAGCCCTCCTCTCCTCTCCCCCAGTCCAACCTTGTCTTCGAGAATTCAAAATGGGATGATTCAATGCTGGCTAGCACTTTCCTCTTCCTGGAGGAGTTCTGCAAGGATGTGAAGGCAGAGAAGTTCAAAGGAAAGGTTTCCGATAAAAAGTTCAAGGGTTTATCCAAAAAATGTGAATATGTTTCCTCCTATGTGGGCTCATTCATTCACCGCTTCAAGCCCACATATGGTCCTGGGACAGTGGCTGAGAGGAAGGAGATTCCCATGGATTTTTACAAGGATGTCTTGAAGGCTGAAGACTTCAAACTGTATGCCAAGTGGCTCGTCAAGAATATTCCAAATATAGACAATGCTCTATTTAACATGTATGGGGAAGGTGTAAAGTTGACTGCGACAGAACTTAAGACTGAGACTTCAATGGGACCCCTTAGGTACGGATTTGTATATACTGGTAAGCCGTGGGGAGAGCTAAGTCACGGGGTGAATAGAGGACTTTTCAAAGATTCCTGCATCTTACAATCCTTTAAGGATCTCAAGAGCTCTCTCGATGATATTTTGGGAAATTCCATCACCAGCAAGGTCCTTAACTTCCTTAGCAGGGAAAAGAAATCCGACGTAAATTCCCAACAGGAGGACTCCACTGTGAAGTCTCAGGCCGCTTAGGATCTCTTTAATCCTGAAACCATTTTACTCCCTTAACACTCTTAGCACAATGAACATTTTAAGACTTCTTAATTTAATGCATACATCTTTCTACATATCTTCACTTGTCTGTCCATTCCTTATCATTAGAGTCTGTTACTATGGGCACTCCTAGCTGACCGGTTCTGTCCTTTTAGCCAGACTACATCCGCAGTATATTGGAAGCTTCTGGTAAATTAGAGGTAAAGTGCAGCAGTGACAAAGTTATTTGAACAGTGGAACTAAATCCTAAGTGTTAACACAGAATGCCATGTGGCTTCAACATTGTAACATGATTGCACAGTAGGATTCACTTAGTGACACCAAAGACCACTAGGCGTGCCATGGCATATACATTATTAATCCACTAAGGCAGAGCACCTTAGACTGTGCACTCCAATTTACTGGTGATACCCTGTTAGCTGCACCCTGGATGGCCAAGGAATCCTGTTTACCCGACATGGAAGGCTTCTACAGCCATGGCAATGATGTCGTCAGGAATCCCAGCCTGAGACTAGTTGACATCCTGAAGCTCATATATAAATCACTAATCAATCCTTTCATTCTCTCACAACAATGGATGCTTTAGGAATCCTTAGGGCTTCTTCCCTCTTAATCCTTGCCTCAGCCTTCCAAGGCCACCCTGTCAGCTGCGACATCCTCAATAGGATTCTATCATCCAAGAAGTCTTCCACTGTTGAAGTGTCTGAGGATCATGAGTCTTCCAATGTGAAATCTTCCTCTGGGCCCTCCTCTCCTCTCCCCCAGTCTGCACTTGTCTTTGAGAATGCCACCTGGGATGACTCCCATCTTGCCAGTGCTTTCCTCTTTATTAATGAGTTCTGCAAGGATGCCATTTCAAAGAAGTTTAAGGGGCAGGTTAAAGTTTTGAATGATGTTAAGGATAATGAGCAAGCCAAACGGTTATCTGGAAAGGTTAAGTCTCTATGCTCAAGCTTTTCCTCTTATCTGGAGTCTCTATCTGCGAATCTAGTGCCTGGCGGCGCTACCATTAATCCCTACAAGGACGCTTTGAAGCCTGAGAAGTTCAGAGACTATATTGAATGGCTGGAGAAGCATCTTCCAGGGATTAGAACGTCATTTAAGAACATGTTTAACGAATCTAAGAAGTTGAATAAGGATCAACTCAAGACTAAGACTTCGGTGGGACCCCTTAAGTATGGGTTCAAGTTTGTCGGCGACAAGTGGGATAGCTCTGCCCGCCGTAATCTCAGACCCATCACGAAGAACCTCATCACCACCATCAGGTTTCTCCAGAAGTATTTAGACGAAATTCTGAAGAGCTTCCCGGAAGATTCCACTGTGAAGCCTAAGGTCTCCGAAGCCTCTGAGGTGGACGCCAAGTCTGAGGTAAATCCTCAACAGGATGGATCTGTTGTCAATGAGGATGAAATCCCTATGTAGTCCGAGAAGTTTTAAAAATTCTCTTAGGATCCTTTTAATCCTGAAAGTATTTTACTCCCACTTAACACTATTAATACAATGAACATTTTAAGACTTTTCTTAATTTAATGCATATATGTTTCACGTCTCTTGACTAGCCTTTCCATTCCTTATCATTAAAGTCTGTTACCATGGGCACTCCTAGATGACCTGTTCTGTCATTATGTCATCAGGCCTATCAAGGTGGATGCCCCGTTTGATTGTGGAGTCACTACCATCAGTGAAGTGCTGTGCACATGGTAGTTGCAGGCTGGAGTATAAGATGTACTCACTCGTAGCACCAGACTGGACAGGTGTACTGGCTTGTTGTCTGAGGCAACACTGTAGTATCTGTGATGGCATAGACTGTAGTGGATGCAGACTAAGTCGTATGATGTGATGGCCCTGAGAAGCCATAGGCTGGCTTGGATATGGGAAACATTATTCTACGGTGTGCTAATACTCTGTCGGAGTCATTCCATCCTACAGCCTTTCCCTCTAGCCGAGACTTTTTTCCCAGGCCACCGGCACCAGCGGTGGCCCCGGCAGTGCTCTGCGCTATCTAAGCCACTAACTTACACTAATAGCCCAAACTGCCACACGTGCTCACACACATGGTATGCCGACAAACACAAATCTTAACTGGCTTAGGCCGAGACTTTTTTAAACTTTAGTTCAAATCTTTCATGTGACACTTAGTTTCACTTCAATAGTATAAGACTACAGCATTATCAGAGTTGTGGTTCTACGTCTAATTAGTTCTTATAAATGCCCATAGCCTCATTCTGTAAGTCAAGCTAGTAGTAGTAAACGTCACTAGGCGTCACCTGAAGATCACTGCAGTATACATTTATTTGCACCTTTATACCACTTAAATACGTTTATAGTTTGAATCGTCGTATCCTGCGAGACGTGAGGTTCATTCTAACGCCCCACGGTCATTAGCCAACTAGGGTCAACACATAGCTCACGCCATAGGGAACTTTGATTTAATACCGCTCTGGTCCACCTCAAAGAACAATATAGCTCACTGTGATAAGGATGTTAACTTTATATTTACACTCAACATGTATTGCTTTCTGTTGGGTGTTCCCTGTATTAGGGCTGGACTGCTTCCAGTGGTGATTGTTGGCGACAACCAGGGCTGACCCAGTCACCACCGACCTGGACTGGAGAGCATTGTAATGAGGCTAGAGTGCAACATATACAATGTTATTTAAGGATACTAAAGGTATGTTAATGGAAGTGTAAAGTGACATGTAAGATTAGTGGAAGGGATGACTGAGATGGCATGACAAGGCTGGGGATAAAAACAGTCCAGACTACCAGTCCGGAGACATCAAAGACAAGAAAATTAAAGAATACATGAAAGATGTGAACTAAAATTAAAAAGGTTCTAATTTGGCTTTGGAAGTGATGCGGGATTCCTAACGATGAATGTGACAAAATACAGCACGGCCAGGCCAACGAAGGAGAGGACCGCAATGACACTGACAGTGACAAGGATGGAACGTCTGGAATTACAGCCATAACATGTAATACATATGTAACATGTATTAAGTTTATGTTGGATCTTCCCTGGATTAGGGATTGCCTTGACAGTGGTGAGGAGACTCCAACCAGGGTCTCAGTGACACTAAGCTAAGAGAAACACAATGAAAGGTTAAAGTGAGAATATTAAAGGGATGTTAAAATAATATTAAAATAATATTAAAGCTTAAGCCCAGAGAAGCCTAAGTAACAGACGACAAGGAAGACGAAGACGTAAAGGCCAAGGTAGAAGCCGAAGAGGACGCCAAGGATTCCAGTTTTGAATGCGATAAAATATGTACGTCTGGGTCCACAGGTTTCACATAATGTACATTTTGTACACTCCTTTGACTGGGCCCCGGAATTACA
>CCSG02000006.1:115524-243109 GCA_001077455.2 Babesia divergens
GAATGATTCCAGATTTTGGGAACCCCTCCTGCAGAGCAATAATAAAGCCCCCTGGTATTTGGGGGGGGGACCTGTTCTTTGAATTGATCCTTTTCAATATTCCTGCAGAACTCCTCCAGAAATAGGACAGTGCTAGCCAGTTGGGAGTCATGCCATTCAGGATTCTCAAAGGCAACGTCTGACTGGGAGGATGGAACATATTCCTGAGACTCCACAGTGGAATCCTTAATATTCTCAGAGACAACGTCTGACTGGGAGGATGTAACATATTCCTGAGACTCCACAGTAACTTTCTTCGGTTCCTTCAGAAACTTGTTCATAAAATTCTTAAGTTCATCTAGGGAGATTACAAGGTTTGGCGTTATAGTGCTGCCTGAAAGCCAGCATACGCTCATACTCCTCCATCCAAAGTTCTTACTAACAAAACCGTATCTGAGGGGCCCGACCTTAGTGTCAGTCTTAGCTTGTTCGCTAGTCAACGGCATACCTTGCCTATGCATGTCCTGTAGAGCCTGCCTGATCTGTGGAATATTCTTCACCAGCCAGTCCGCGTAAACATCCATTTTTTCAGGCTTCAAGATATCCTCATACATATTCATGTCGATCTCTCTCCCACCCACAATTCCTGGGCAGTACTTCGGAGTAAAGTGGTCTGTGATTGACAGCAATGTAAAAGAAATATTACCACATATATAGGATAACTTCTCGAAATCCTTCTCGGAGAAGACTCCACTGAACCTCTTCACCGTGCTAGCTTCGCAGAACTCCTCCAGGAAGAGAACAGTGCTAGCCAGCATGGAGTCATCCCACTCGGAACTCTCGAATACAAGGGCAGACTTGGGGGCAGGAGCAGAGGATGCTGAAGAAGATTCCACAGTGGAATCCATCAGATTCCCGGAGTTCTCAGACACGTCAACACTGGAAGACTCATTGGAAGGGTTCACTTCGAGATTACTGCAGAAGACTCCACGGGGACTGTGGAATCCTATAGCCAGAAGACAGAGGCCGGAAGCCCTCAGGATTCCTAAGAACTTCATTGTTGTAAGGGGGATGAAAGGATTAAATAGTGGTCTATATATTGGATTCCACAGCGATCATGTCTGGAAGGCTGAGATCCAAAACAACATCAACTGATGTCAATGGTGCCCTTCCATGTCGGGTGGCTCAGAGATTCCTTGGGCATACAAGGGAAACATGCCGTCTATCGTATGTAACTTGATCAACAGAGCCAAGGCTTTTATTCAGCTCAATAAAACTACAATGACATGACACGCGTAGTAGCCCATGGATTCCGTAGAATCATGAATGTTAGAGCCAACAGCTCGGCACTGTTGTCATGATCACATCGATTTAGCATACTATTCACAGTTAACTCCACTCAATCATTATTCATGTCTCTGTTAGTTCCATCCCACTCCTAAACTGCAGTTAGTATTGCTGCCACTCGCGACAGGTCATAGTAAGTTAGACACTATGACAAAGTTGAGTTTATGTAGCATCACCAGTGACATTACGCTATATTTGCAGAAACTGAACGTTCCAAGCAAGTGGGATACCATAATACGTATTGTAGTAAATTGTTGGCCAATTTTAAGACAATAGAATTAGAACTCAAAACATCAGATGACGCTGCAGGACTGACTCTTGGCATGGATAAAGCTGACACGTACGTATACTATGTGTGGTACGATGATCAACGTGGACTACATGGCGACCAGGTACCACAAGAACTACAAACAGAAGCTATGGGTGTCAGCTCCAGAGGATATGCCTCCATCAAATTTGTGACTTTGCCATGAGGGAGGTAGGTATGGACACAGTAACATCTCTCCTGGTTATGTAGCCTTACGGCTCAAACATAGCTCACTCCATAGCGAACTTTAATTTTTAAGGCTATTGCCAATAGCTCATGCAGCAATAAAATGTAACAGTATAGAAGGCCGAATAACCAGATGTTATTCACAATAAATCACGCCATGCATCATTACGATTCTTTTATTGTTTTCTTATCAATAAAGTCCTGTTTGAGCATCCAGTAATTAGGACCTTGTGGGGTTTTCTTCAGTGTACAGATCTTGTTTAACATTGTTTTGAATGCATCTGCACGCGACTCTATACACAATAATTGGAGATGTGAATCAAACGTTACCTGGAATCAATGGTCCAAAATGTTGAATAACCTACGGCAAAATATTCATATCTAAGGGGTTCATGGTTTACCTCTCCTGTTGGCGCATTGAAGTTTGGACACCTTCTAAAATAGTCCAGAATGGTCTTGGCCATATCAAAGGTCTCCGTTTTGATGGTACCATCCATTTTATACCTGCGACTGTTCTTGCTTAAATTTCTCAGTATACCCCCTGCATTCCCTTTCGTCGTTTTATTTACGTGACGTCTTTTATGATTCACAGGGGCAGCTGCTAGTCCATTTTCTCCTGTCCACGTTGGTACCGATATGTCATATGCTTCCCTTTCTTTTAGTGACATTTTGAGAAGTTCAACGGCCTTGTCTGCAATGACGGATGATGTAGGTTCAACATTAGCGAACACCGTCTTCTCGATGTCATCATGCTTAATGACTCCTTCAATGTCATGATGCGCAAATATTGATTGAAGTATGGGGTTTTCACCGGTGGTATTTTTAGGAACATCGTCGCAGCGTTGGTATATATCTTTACTGTTGTTAATACGTCTTATTTCCATCTCAAAATCAAGTGACTTTAACTGTTTTTCAACTTTATTGCAATATCCGGTTGTATCTTTAGGTCCCGATGGCTTAGGGGGTATGGTCAGGAGGGCCGACGTTGGCAAGAATCTGAAACCCACGACACGCGGATCTGTCAGTATTCTTTCACTCAAGTAGAACTTATAGATTTGTCTGTGATAGATTTTTTCCTCAACTGTATGGGCGGAAATCAGCCTGTATATGACTACGTCGTGATTTTGCCCTATTCTGTACGATCTTTCTCTGGCTTGCGAATCGGTCATAGGATTCCAATCTGGATCAAAAATTAGAATGCGATCAGCGCATGTCAAATTAAGTCCTACGCCTCCGACACGTGTGGTAAGTAACAATATAAATACATCGTTATCCTTTTCAAAGGAGTTTAGTATACTTGACCGTTTTTTTATTGCAACTTCCCCATCTAGACGCGCTATTCTCGATCCCTTATATACTTTAACCAGGTTGCCATATATGATGTTGAGCATCTGAATCGTCTGGGAAAAGACCAATACTTTATGTCCACTTGCTTCCCAGTTTGCGATGATTTCGAGTGCAATCATTAGTTTTGCTGACCTTTCAACACAGCCAAAGTCTTTTGGGATCTCCTGCAGTACAAGATCAGGATGATTACATACCTTCCTTAACATTGTTAATAATACCAAAACCCTGTTTGAGTGCAGTTTCTCCCGGATTTGTTTTTGAGAGTTTCTTGTCAGTAGATTGAAAGTTCCATCATCCAGGGAGGACAAGCTCAGGACCGTTTTTAGAAGGGTTATATACACCTGATACTGCACAGGAGTCAGACTGCACATTATAATGTGTTCTGTCTTTTTTGGTAGTTTCAGGCAGTCAGCGAAGTCACTTTTAAGATTTCTCTGTATAAACGGGTGCACCAATGATCTCAAACGCAGAGCACAATTATATGCTGCTGAAGCATTGCAAATGTTGTTTGACCTCATTATAGGTTCTACAAATTGTTCAACGAACAACGGAAGAGTACCAAGCTGCCCTGGGGCGACGAAATCCAACAGCGACCAAAACTCCACGAGATTATTTTGGATGGGCGAGCCGGACAGCAGCAAGCGATGTGGTGTGCCTAGAGTTTTCACGGACAACGTAATTGCAGCATCTGGGTTTCTGATTTTTTGGCCTTCATCTAAAACAACATACGACCAGGGATGAACATTAATTGAGTCTATATGTATCCTCAAAGTATCATAGCTAGTGATGAGGGCTCTATGTTTCCCCCGTTTAGCACCTGCAAACAATTTACCCTTATTGAATGATCCCAATGCCCCGTGGAAAACTACCGGTTTCAATGACGGTGTCCACTTGCTCATTTCATCTTTCCACTGGGCAATGAGAGTAATTGGGCATACTATAAGTACTTCTAACCTCTCATCCTGATTTAGCCCTTTTGATTCCATGGAAAACATCAATGCATTTAAAAACGACAACACGGTTATTGTTTTCCCCAATCCCATTTCATCGGCCAGGATCCCTCCATGTTTACGTTCGTATAAGCCAGCTAACCATTTTATACCCTTCTTTTGATGCGGGTATAGCTTTTCAAATATGCCAGCTGGGATGTATATACCATCTGATATCTGGCATACGGGTTGTTCGTTTAATTTAAGATACGTGAATTCCGCTCCAATATCATGGTGTTGTGATTCATCACGTACATCCTCTGGTAAGTCCAGGATTTCCTGACCAATACGAAGTTTTGAGTTCCCAAGGAACTCATATTGTAGTTCAGGTTCATCATCGGACAATGTCTCATCATCTCCCAGACCTTTTGCGATAATGCGATCAATTATTGACCGTATTTGTGCGATGATTCGTTTGTACTTTTGCGCCTTCTCATCCGTAGGCTACGAGGTGTTACTACGCATCTTAGACATGAATACAAACCTCTAAGTTATTGATTTCTTGTTTGAGTCTTCTTATCTGAGCATGAAGGCGGAATACTTCCTCCACATTGTTGGAAGCTTTCTGCATGTGCATTTAACAGTGCCATATTGTTGGCCAGCCACGTTTGTGTCTGTCTTTCTGGCTACTTAAAGGCGAAAACATACCTCTTCGAAAACATTAGAACCGACTTCCTTGGCACCTTGAATATCTAAAACCATCTCTCACTATCAGGGAGCGGGATAATCGGTCCTGATGTATATAGGTTGCAAGTCTGGGGAGCCGTCACCTTCTGCACCGTACACATCGAACCTCCTGATCGGCAGAGATCATTAGGCACAACAATCACACATTTTAATAACAATCCTAATCATTAAAAACGTGATTTCGCATGTCTTAGGATGGTTTCCAAGTACCTCCCGCAGAAGATGTGTTCTTCTGAAGGAGACCTTTACACCAAGTTAAAGGCCTTAGAGAAGCAGCTGGACTTATACGATATCCAGGTACTTCATGAATATATATCTTATATATAAAATCAGGAAAACTATGTCAAGGAGGAGCACAAGAACCTTAAGCTTGAGTTGATGCGTGCACGCGAAGAAATCAAGAGAATTCAAAGTGTCCCGCTGGTGATTGGGCAGTTTTTAGATATGGTTGACAAAGATCACGGCATTGTGTCGTCAACTGCTGGGTCCAACTACTATGTGCGTATATTATCGACCATTAACAGGTAGTACTGCCTAGGAGGTGTACTCAATCTCACACAGGGAGCTCCTGACGCCGAATACGAGTGTGGCTTTACACCGTCATAGTCACAGTGTTGTGGATTTACTACCACCGGAGGCCGACTCCTCAATTCAAATGATGCAATTGTCCGACAAACCAGATGTATCATATGCTGTTAGTCACATAGGCATTTCGTTCATTCCATCTCAGGACATCGGAGGCTTAGATGCTCAGAAACAAGAAGTGAGAGAAGCTGTAGAGCTTCCACTCACCTGCCCAGAACTTTACCATCAAATTGGAATCGACCCCCCTGTGGGTGTTCTACTTTACGGGCCGCCAGGTATGGTATACGTCATCTCCTTCGTGGTTGCCACTTAAACAATCTTACAATTGTATGAGTTGTTTGGTTTTAGTGGTGTTTGCATTGATTACTCTATCTACATACCATGTAGGTACCGGGAAAACTATGTTGGCCAAGGCTGTTGCGCATCATACGGGGGCAAACTTTATTCGAGTTGTAGGCAGTGAGTTTGTACAAAAATACCTAGGAGAGGGGCCACGGATGGTGCGTGACATTTTCAGACTTGCACGCGAGAATGCACCCGCTATTCTATTCATCGATGAAGTTGACGCCATTGCAACAAAGCGCTTCGACGCCCAGACAGGGGCAGATAGGGAGGTCCAGCGCATTCTCTTAGAGCTGCTCAACCAGATGGACGGTTTTGATCAGAATGCCACCGTGAAGGTGATCATGGCGACTAATCGAGCCGATACTTTGGATCCTGCGCTTCTGCGGCCCGGTCGACTTGACAGGAAGATTGAGTTCCCTCTGCCTGATAGAAGGCAGAGAAGACTCATCTTCCAAGCGATAACTAGTAAGATGAACCTTTCTAATGATGTGGACTTGGAGAATTGTAAGTTTATGGGTGAGATGTTTGACTCGAGTGCAGTTGTTTCAAGGCCGGAAAAGATTTCAGCCGCTGATATTGCCGCCATATGCCAGGAAGCTGGCATACAAGCTATCAGGAAGAACAGATACGTGGTGACTAACAAGGATTTCGAGAAAGGTTGGAAACGTCACATTAAGAAGCACGACCGTGACTATGCCTTCTACGGGATATAGGCGTTTCTTTATCGTAATAAAACACGGCTATAAAAATTAAAAGTCCAGTATTAAACGTAGCCGGTATAAAATTCGCTCATTTGATTGACACATTCATACAGTACGGTACCTGATGCAAATAATGGTGTCGCAAAGGCACTCTAAACCACGGCCAGCCGTAGATGTAGTTAGATGTTTAAGATGGAAAATAATACTGATGATAGGAGGAAGGAGACCCTTATAAAGGAGCACCGTCTACACCTCCACAAGAGGTCGGAGATCGCGAAGGAAGTTTCTCGATTGAGATCTGTAAGTAGTTACACCCTTGGTTGTGACCTGTACACAGAGGAAGAAGCCACGACGAGACACAAATGCGATTGTATCCTTGGATTCAATAGTTAAGAAATCAAAGCAACGTGCATTGGATATAAAGAGGTGAGAAGTTTTCGATTTTGCTTACCACATCCAACAGGACTGCTGCTCTAGAAAGGAAGCACGTACAATTGTCCTCCTCCGAGTACAAGCTTTTATTTGTTGTGCGTAATCGGCGGAGCGTTGAGTCATCGACATCTCGGTCCATGCTCCAGGTTGGTACGTACAACTCCCTCATTAACCGTGCGCTCAGTCCTTGGGCTTATCGCAAATCGGTACGGGAAGGTTTTTTTCCAATTCGGAATCAAATCTGAAGGCTTTACGTGTCGTGCTTCCTTTCGTGTACTACGGCATCCCAACATTGAAGCATGTCAAGGAATTGCTGCATAAAAGGTAAGTATAACGATCACGAAATTTACGGCGCCTAGAGGGACCATCGTCCTTCCTAATGGGGAGCATAAGCTGTTAAACACGAATATGGTTGTTGAAGAGCACTTTGGCCACAGCAACGTGCTATGTATTGCTGATGTCGTTGAATCTATTTACAATGGAAGCGACATTTCTGACGATATTTTAAGCAAATTGGGAGCATTGCACCTGGCAGGTGTCAGTAAAGATGGGTTAGTGTTCTATTTATAGGCATCCATTAATTATTCAGTCCGATAAGATACGGGGACGTTGGCACATCCATCAACGAGCATCTCCGCACTTTGATATAATCACGCCCGAACAATAGTGCTTCTAACATCTTGACCGACCCCAACCTATATATTATTTCGATTTCATTGACCGAACAAACCCATTGAATGAAAACGTTGAGATCTTGTTGCACGAACTCCACGTAGTTGCGCAGATTCTCCGGCAGGTCGTTGTAATTTTTCACTGATGAGACTATTTGATCCCATCCTGGGAACGTTTTGTAGACGGGCTCGGTTTCCTCCAGCATTGCTACTGTGGCTGGGAAGCGGCCTCTCTCCAAGAGTTCCCCTGTTGAGGTTGACTAGATATGTACTGAGACCCACCTGTTTTCTTGTTACGGTAGTCCACGCAAACCTTTATTTCCTTCAGTCCAGTGAGAACATCCAGCTTTGTTAGGTAGACGACGTTGAAGCAGTTTACGCGCTGCACGTACCTTGCGGCAACCAAATCTAGCCACCCGCATCTCCTTAGTCTCGCTGTTGAGACACCCACTTCAGTACCGTCCTTTTGTATATGGTCATAATTTTCATCAAAAAACTCTGTCGGGAACGGTCCCATACCAACTCTAGTCTGGTAGCACTTCAGGATCCCAATTCGGAACATTGGGGTGTTCAGTGGTACTCCTAATCCCACGTACGCTCCACAGGCTAAGGTCACTGAGGAGGTAACAAATGGATAAGTGCCCATGTTAATGTCCAGCAGAGACCCGTTGGAACCCTCCAACAATATACGTTTTCCCGCCTTTATGGATTCGCTCATGAAATACCCAGTGTCGCAAATACACTTGGAGAATATTTTGTAGAGTTTTTCATGGCGTTCAATTTCCTCTTGTGCCATGTTGTCTGCGGTTTCTGGGTTAGTATGCCTTCTGTATATGTTGATGACGTTTTCTTTGAAAACATCCCAATGTTTCATATCCCCCACCTATCATGGCTTTAGTCCACCAGTAAGTAGCACGTACCAATACACCCGTCCTGAATGATCTTGTTGCATAGCAAGGCCCAATACCACGTAATGTTGTCCCAATTTTACCTGTTTACGATGTGAAACACGAGATTTATAATACCTCCATGAGTCATTCTGTTTTTTTCCATATTCCGATCGACCTCAATGTGAGCCTCCAATAGCAGGTGCGCACGATCAGAGATTATCAACCTGCATGGCACATATCATTCTATGACGCTATGCTCACCTGTCAATCACCTCGATGCCATGTTCGCGCAGCACTTCAATTTCTTTCAACAGACTTGTCAGATGAATAACCATGCCTTGCCCCAACACGTTAGTTGTAGATTTGTAAAGAGAGCCTCCAGGGAGCAGGTGGAGCTTGTATTGTTTCCCGTTTAGAATGATTTCATGGCCAGCATTGTGCCCACCTGATAGGAAGGTGATCAATACGATTTCTTGACCCTACCGTTGTATTTGGCGATAATATCTATGTCTTTAGAGAATACTGCAACGGCCTTTCCCTTGCCTTCATCTCCCCACTGCATTCCTGAAATCAAGAATACCTACAGGGGGATGGAACAATGTCTAACACTGACACACCTTGTGGAGATCTGGATCGAAGCGTGCACATTCATCCATGGTTACGAGTATCAACTCCCTTATCGATTAAACGTTGTGTGACTATTAGTTTACAGGAACCGGCAAGGCGCTTATCATGGATCTGCGGCTCCTCAAACCTGTAGAGACGTATTCCATACACTGAGAATAGGACTTTAAACCCAATCAGCCTTTAGAAATTCGCTGGAACCAGTGAATGTCGTTAAAGAGCCTTCATATCGGCATATTAATGGGGACCGTCTTGCACATCCACATTTGGCGGCAAGGTTGACACATTTAACCAAGGTTACAATCAGTGATCACAGACTGATTGCACACCATTGGTATTATGCCGTTTAATATGGTTGGTATATTATTCCTAGGGTGGCTTGATACATGTCTGTGCTTAGGGCGCTGAGGGGATGTCTTCATCCCTGCATCTATCGACCGTATCGTAGTTAACCCAGCTCCAGGCACAGACCCCTACCATTTGGCATATATACCACCGCAATCAGCGATCTTGTGGACACCCCTCTCTCTTGATATGTTTCCCTACCTTGCATGCTATGTCACGTGTCTTCTTTGTTCAGTTTAAGAAACCAGTGAAATATTTGGGCTAATTCCATTTAAATATGATAATCCGTGATTTCAATGGCTCAGGATTATCTTTCAAATCTTCTTTCATAACATTTGTTCATAGATATGTCTTTGGCTTCGGTGTCATCTAAGCTTGAAATCACCTGCCACTCCAGGAAGTGCAAGAACATACTATTACTGGACGGCTTGCTGATTTGTACCGTCTGCAGACGGTGTTATCATGCGAAGTACGTTTTCGTATATAACGTACATAAACAGTCAGGTGTTGCAGTCCACCCCTAAATTACGAGGTCGCATCAAGATACTCTTGGATGTGCGACCGATGTAAAGTTGGTTTAATCTCGTATGTGAGGGTATAATCTACATGTAGTTCTGCTTTCTCTGCCGTGACCGCAGTTATGATAGGGATCACACCATGTTGATATGTGACACGTGCGACCGAGCCTATCATTTAGAGTGCACCCAGGGACGCTATGAGCAGGTGATTGATGGTTATAGACATGCACATAACTGAATAGATCCCTCAAAATGATTGGCACTGCGACTTTTGCAAGTGCTGCGCCATGTGCTCCAATATGCTAGAGGAGGATGAGCTCGCTGTAGGTTGTTGCGTAACTCTGCCACTTGAATGTTTGTTTCGTACCTACCTGTGTAACTGGTCCCATTCACAAGCATTCCATATCATCCTGCACATGTAACCGAGGGTTCAGGACAGTAACAATTTTACCACGGAAGGAACACGGCTGTGCACCAAATGTACTCAGGAAAGGCCGATTCCACGCCTCGATTTATCAAATGCCCAGGATTCTCCAGTTATACTACTTAAGTCCCTCAATCCGGGTGATGCCGTTGAGTATTGTTGCGTCTGTTCGCAACCTATTATGAACAGTAGCAGAGTTGGTGACAGCAGGATCCAATGTACCAAATGCACTCAAGGTAAGTTATGCTGCTCCGTCTATCTATAGACTGCAGGTGTTCACATCAGGTGTTCGCAGCGCGATGGCTGCAGTTCGCCTGGATTCCACCACGCAACGTGGTTATGCAGTAATTGCCAATACCTCGATAACCACTTTGTATACACGGAATATGACAGCCGTTGAGTGCTAAACTGTGTTAACCATCTGTCCACACTCTTAATAAGACGTGCGCTGCCCATTGATGCTGTATGGTTGGGATGTGTTGATGTGTGGATCCATCCACCTTTGTGTATGCCTTCAGTAGCTCAATAGAACAAAACAATGGATACAGCTTCTGGTATAGAAAATCCCAATACTGATGCGTCTACGGCCTCTGATCCTCCGAGGAGGTAAAGTTTTGTTTGCCTATGCTTTCACACCTGTTAAAGGCGCCGGCGAATCCGGGAGAGCAAATGGGATGCTCCAGAAGAAGCCCCTGCACCTATAACAGAGTTCTCGAAAAAGCCGGTTAACGAGGAGCAGAAGAAACGCCAGCGCAGACTGTATATAGGGAACCTTCCTTCAGGTAGGCTCGTGGTTCTTACCGTTCAAGCGTCTTCAGGCACAACATACAAGGATTTGGTCGAATTCTTTAGTGCTGCGCTACGCATACCAAACAACACTGATGGTTTGTCCGCTGAAACTCCGTTTATATCAAAAACGGAGATCTTCAACGAGGATGAGGGATATTGTTTTTTGGAATTTTGCACCCCGGAATTGGCGGATGCGTGTTTTAAGTTGGACGGTATAAACTATAAGGGCAAGCTCGTTAAGATAAGGAGGCCTATCGACTATGGTACCACCTCAAGTTCCGACGACACGAAGGTGTTTGTCCAGAACATCCCCTCTTCGATGTCTGAAGAAGACGTCAAACGTTTGCTGGAGAAGCACGGCAAACTTAGTTCTGCGAACCTGGTAAAAGACTTGAAGACAGGCGAGAACAAGGGGTACGGATTTTTCGAGTTTGACGACTCGAGAGCTGCTAAGATGGCAGTGTGTCATTTGAATGGTTACGTGGTAGATAAGAATGTTTTGAGCGTGAAGCACGCGGCGTTCAGCTATTTCGCATCCGGAGGCAAATTGACGGATTGCAAAGCCACAAATTTACCCAATTCCGTGACCCAATCTATCCTGAGCAATCCGCTCCTAGGTCTGCAGATGCAATCGGGCCGTCGAGTTGGCTCACAACCATCCAGAGTAGTGCAACTACTCAACATAGTCTTCCACGAGGACCTTATAGATGACGCCAAGTATCACGAATTGAAGGAAGTCATCATGGAAGAGGCCAAGAGGTACGGTCACCTGGAAGACATCGTTATACCCCGTCCTGAGAAGGACATGTCGTATAAGGAGGGCGTGGGTAAGGTATTTTTAAAGTATGAGGATGAGCTCGGGGGTAGACGGGCACAATTTATGCTAAACGGCCGCCTTTTTGACGGAAAGCGCGTTGTCTGCGCAGCCTTTTTCCCTTTAGAGCGTTTTCTTAATGGCAAATACACACTCTTTTAAAAGCGCAACATTCACTAGTGGAAATCGCCAACAACATAGTTTAAGTTCACATGTGTAAGCACAATGTCTTGTATTTTAAGACCTAGAACACCACACTACTTTTGTGTGGTGCGTATTGTCTCTGGCTTTGGCGGTGGTTCGGACCGGTGGAGCCGATACCCTGCCAGGATCATTTTGCTGTTATTTTCCAACGTATAACATTGGGTACTTATGCCCTCTCGGTGGGCCTGACATAGTGCAAGGCTTGAAAATTCTCACATCATTGTGTGGTGTATATGCGGCCTAAGGCGTCCATGTCACTTATAATCCATTAAAGATGTCGATTCGTGTAGGCCAACCCGCCCCAAATTTTCGTTGCGAGGCTGTAATGCCTGACAACTCCTTCAAAGAGGTTTCTTTGTCTGACTACGCCGGTAAGAAGTATGTCTGCCTCTTCTTCTATCCGCTGGATTTCACTTTTGTATGCCCTACGGAGATAGTGGCGTTTAACGACGCGATTGCGCAATTCGAAGCGCGCAATGTGCAGATTCTCGCCTGCAGTGTGGATTCGAAGTTTGCCCATCTAACGTGGCGTAACACCCCCAGAGACAAGGCTGGGATCGGCAATGTGATGTTTCCCATCCTCGCGGACATTACCAAGTCTGTTGCAGAACAGTATCAGGTGCTCATGCCTGACGACGGAATCGCACTGAGGGGTCTCTTTATCATAGACAAGAAGGGCATGCTTCAACATCAGCAAGTGAACAACCTACCTATCGGCAGATCTGTAAGTCCTAATGCACATTTTACAATTTTTACGCGTGTGGGTGGTAACTTTCAAGTTGATATAACACCGTTATGTTGCTATGTTAACGGCGGCCGCAGCCATCCGCTTTTGCGTCGGCCTGATTATTCCCTATTAACGACGGTTGTAAATGTATCGTACAGGTGAATGAGGTGCTGAGGATTGTGGATGCTCTACAGTTCTACGAGAAGAATGGTGAGGTATGCCCTGCCAACTGGAAGGCTGGTGACAAAGGCATGGCCCCTACTGCGGACGGCGTCATAGCCCATTTGACTTCGAAGCTCTCGTGAATAACAAGGAATTAAATTGTGAAATACCTTAGTTCCAAAATATGAAATACATTTTACGTTGGTGGCGATAGTTTGCTGCTAATAATGTCGATCATTGCTTATTTGCGGTCTCTTCTGCTTCACGCTTGCGACGGTTTTTCTCCTCTAGCATGTGCGATTCGTTGATCTCTTTTGTGCGTTTAATGTTTTCCAAAACTTCAGATTTGAAGATGCAATTTGGTATTTGCGGTTGTTTTCTCCGGTTGATTGCTGAGAAAAATGATGATATATGCCACCTAACATACGCTTCTCCCCCTTCTTTGCAAGTTTCTTCGCCTTCTTTTTGTGCGCAGCTACCATGCGTTCTATCTAAAGAGAGATATATCGCCGATGGCGCGACACTTACGTTGTACTTGCGTGCCAGTTCCTGGCGTTTCGAGCCCTCTGCACATCATTTAGGCGCAAATATCGAAACATACTCTTTAGTTTTACCATATTGATTTAACTACATTAACTTCGTTAAGTTTGACTGTAATGCTAAGGTGCCGGTGGGGGTATCACCTAATTAGGATTTCTAACTTCGGAAAAATGCATGGGCACTATATCTCCAGCGTAATATTTTTCATGATAATCGTCAGGGCGAATCTATATACATTGTGTATGTGCAATGTGCGCTTACCGAGCCGTTGATTCCACACTGCATTGTTTTGGCCTTTGGTACTGTTGGTCTCGGTTTTTCGTTAAGGGCGCCTTTATCGGGCAAAATCTCATCACTGCCTTCTTTATACTGTTTACAGTTTTGAGGCATAATTCCTAACGCGTGCAGATCTAGTTTAGTTGCGGTTTCCGAATCCTGCATAATTTTTTCTTTACATTGTATATAATACGCTTACAACTAAGTTTTCAAAGCCACTATTCGCCGTATTCCACGTGTTTAAAGTGGCATCGCATATTAAGTCCCGCCCGGGCGGCACCCCGTCGCTCATAATGTCTACGATTTCACTCTTGACGCCGATCCACGCCCTGAAGCAGCAGATAACAAAGGAATAATGGGTGAACTAATACTGAAATACACAGTTATAAGCGTTCAACTTGTTTGTACGTCGCTTACCCCTTTCTGCTGGAAGTAGCCGTAGGCTTTGGTTCACTTGTGTTGTTACAGATGGTAATTTGGCCATTGTACAACACGAATAGCGCACACCTTGGCTCTTGCTTACACATCTGAAGATTAATTATTACATTTATAGATCTTAGACGCTGTCTAACCCTCATTGCAGTTACGACATCTCCGTGCCCTGTACGACATCAACTCCTACCAAAGTTTAACAAACCCTTTTTACCATGGCAATCCACATACACATCTGCAATGTAATGTGTGTGTCATCAATGGCGCATACCTTTCAAGAGTATGACATGTGTATTCTGCGTGGTAAATGTGTGAGAGTCTCTTTGAGCATTATAAGAGTATACACAGGACGCTAGAAAAATTAAATAGACAATCATTGTCAGTTGATAATAAACTTTTGCCGGAAACCCTTTTCCTGTTCTGAGTCTTCACGCCTCTCCTTGATGTCGAACCCAAGTATGATGATCCCCAAGCTGGCAAGGCATACCAGTGTGGTTATCAAGATTTTATATATTTCCTTAGATGGGCTTAGAGAAAGCTTAACTGCCCACCTGCGACGGCGTATATGTGTTGACATAATAAGCTTACTCGTTTGGATAGAATAGACGATAGGGTACGGCAATAACACTGCAGTTTGGGATGATGGAAATCCACATGTTACTATAGCTGCTAGACCTGCTGGGCATTCCCAAGTAAAACTCTTCGATATAGTTATTCGTCTTCCCCAATCTGTTGGCTTATATAGCTGATATTTTGGGACATACCCGAACATTGAATACGGTGGGAGGAGTGGTGAGTATGCAGACTGTGCCCTGATGGTGGAACACCTTGGCGATTTGGTGCCATAAACATCAATCACAGTAATTTTGAAGGTGGGTCCTGTATGTTGTCATCATCAGTTGGAACTTATCATACCGTGTACGTTGTGTCCTGTCGAGAGGATGCTTATTGAGGATGGTTTCTCGCCCTCCGCGAGTCCCTTTACCATTGCTTTCATAAACAGTCCTATCGAGACGTTCATTATCGTGTAGAATTGCGCGGCACTGTTGTTTGGCGTGTCTTCGTTTGAGGCGAAGATGCCCACTTCTGTGATACCGTCCTCAAAGAGGTCAAGTGCCGCTACTCGTAGTTGGCAATTTCCCGCCCATTCGGTACTTATTTGCACATAGTTGTCGAATGTCCGCACTTCCGTAGCTGATGAATCCCTAGGTAGCAGGTTCTTATATACCATCACCACTGGTTTCGCATTTGTACCATCAACTGCCAGTGCGATTAAATCCGGATAGCCGTCGTTGTTAAGGTCTCCCAATGACAGCGTGATGGGATTATCCATATTTCCGTCAAATCGCATGTTGGGTGGCAATACGATGTTTTCCGGCGGGGCGCTATGTATGGTCCCGAAGTCAAAGTCGGAACGGCTGCAGAGCTCTGTGGCTTTTCGGCACTGGTCACTATTGGGATTATTCCAGATGTACGAGCAGAAGGGTTTTTGTTTGTTGAATGTGATGGCTATATTGCTCCCGGAAGTGCAGTTACCGTTAGTATCCACTTCAGTACAATACGGGACAGCAATATCAATGGTGCCATCCCCGTTTATATCGGCGAAAGAAACTTGCCCATGGTGCTGTGGCAATTGTATATCCTTTTCAGGGTTTCTGGTATACTTCATTTGATGCCCATCGGCATCTGCTTGCCATATCTGCAGATATCTCTTTTTCCCATGTTCCACCAAGAGAACCAGATCTGCTCTACAGTCTCCATCAATATCAACAAACGCGGACGAGTGCGGTGATGGGATGTGTCCCACGAAGTGGCCTTCAAAAGTGCATGCTGGTACGTCTTCGAGGAGGAAAGGCAGGAACGTAGTTCCGCAGTTGGTCCAAACGAACAGCTTCTTGTCTTCCGTTTGACACAAGAAATCCACCAAACCATCTCCATTTATGTCCAATACCATCGGATATATTGACGTGAATTTGTAATCATCCCGATTCATTACGCGGTTCCGCTTAACGTTTAGTGCCGAGAGTTTCTCCTCATCGATGGCATTCATATTCACGGCCTTCTCGGAGTCCCAGCCCATAGATAACCTTCCGGTGATCTTTTCCTGATACAAAACCATTAGATGATACTTGTCGGTGGTGGTCTTGAGTATCACCAAAACATCTAATGCACTATCCATGTTAATGTCTACACCGACTGCCCCTACCACCCTTCCTGGTATTTCCAGGGTGGCCAGAGGTTCTTGCTCCACTGAAGTAGAGGATACTGGGAAGACGTATATGGTTGACACGTCATCCTTGAAGTAATATGTCAATACGCTTAGTTGGCCGTTGCCGTCGTAATCACCGAAATCAGTGATGCGGCCTTTATACCGGAATATGTGCGATAACTGTTTTATCTCATAGCCCGTTCCAACCTTGCTTATTGCTAGGGCTAGAATCACCCATCGCAAGAGCCACTGAACCCCGTAGGTCGACATCCTTATATAGAGGTGATGTGCCTATTAAACAAAAGAATCCAAAATAGCGGCCTTTCAGATGCCGCTAGGGAACAGACATTATTTGTTCCAATTCTACATTTTTTATTACACTGTTCATAGAACTCTCCAGTGTGGAGCATTTGACGTCTACCTACTTCTGCGTCTAGAGTACCTCACTTCCAGACAATTCATACGTTCCTATATAATAAGAAGGTACCAGGTGTGAATTTAATATTAGTGTAACTTTAATTAAATGTTTCGGTCCTTCTCCTACTGTGTCCAAGGAATTAGACATTGTTTAAACGGTCGATCATCTTTTTCTCGCCTCGCGCCAGAATCTAAGAATCGGTTACGCAATACAATTGTGACACATACGTCTCTTAATTTCCCCATTATTCTTGCATATAGACCCTGAATTTATTTTGATACCAAGATCGTTGTCTTACCGTTCTCCTGTATGACGCTTTGATCTCTTCACTTTTTAGCGGAGAGGGCAATATGGAGCTGCATACCTGTTAACCATTTGATTTGTACAATACCTAGAACGTTTTCCCGTTGCCCAGGCCACCAGGTTTTGGTAGGTCGTGGCACCGCAAATATGTCTGTGTGTAAGTAGATTGTAGTAGAAAGGCAGGCCTCCACACTTTGCTCGCTTGTCCAGTTTTAACATAAGCTGCACGTTATGCATAATTGCAATCCTTGGCATACCGCGTAATTGTGGTTATATCCGACATCAAGGCGTTCGATGTGTACATCGCATTCTTTGTTCGCGCGTAGTATGAGGGGTTCCATATCCTGGGTTCATTTATTACTTCACATATACACAAGTTACTTCGCAGAATTCGCAATCCTTTTTATGGAAGGCCAGCAGATGAGGATACTTGTGCTTCTTCCTGGCGAACGCGAGAGCGCCACATTGAAAGGGCTGCGTCTGATTTTAATACATATCTCTGATGGCAAAGACCATGCCATTTGTCGTACCTGTGGATTCTTCCATCTTATACCGGGTGTCGTGTTTGTAGAGCTCCCCTTGTAGTTGTGACCTATCCCCGCGACGTGAATACACGCTATAACCAGGAATAAGGCATTCCACGATATAAATCGCATTTCTCCATTTAATAACTGTGTTTGTTGATACGTTTAACCACACATAAGCGTTAGAAGGCTGGTGACGCTCCACAGCGACATATACTTACCAAATGTTTCCCCTTTTTGTCTTGTATATACACATAGTCACTGGATTATCCATACGGCCTTCTATCTTAGGAATTCCCTTCGTCTCACGCAACAAAGCCGATAGTGTTCCTCCTTCGCGCCAGTACTCAGACACGCTTAAGAACATCCCAGTTTTCCTCGTGGAATCCAAATATTCAACTCCAATAGCACTGAAGGATAACGGTGGACAATTAATTAGTGTATTTATTGATCCGAGGGATGCGCTTGACTTCCTTACAGAGATTGCTCAAGCTGAATCACCAGGTTTGATGGCTTCTAGGTTAAGGCAATGAGTTTAGGTAGCAATATAGACTCCGGGCTTCGTATAAGGGTGAAGACATTATATGAATGGCTGGAATGCGTGGATCCTGCCATCCCGAGGGTGCCATCCAAAAGCAAGTATAAGCTGATTCCCAATTCAAATCAGGTTAGCTGAACCCTTTTCATATAACAAAGCGTGGCAGTTAACAAGAGCGTATACGTATATGCCATTAAGTTCGAATAAGGAGCTGTTTGTCCCACTTTTCTATTCCAGGAAGCTTGTGCTTCCCTCACAGTCGCACAAATCGGTTACGCCACTTTTTTTGGATTTTGAGGATCTTATCGGCCACATCAATACACTGAATGACTCTGAACAACGGGAGCTCGCATTAAGATCGATTGGGATAGTATCGTTGGTCGATTTCCTGCTGGTATGTTATCTATTTGTGTCGTCAACATCTCGTGTAGGAGAACCCGACTTTAGCAGGCTATATGATCGTTCCAAGCACGTCATCACTGAAGTTTTGTGAGGAGGAAAGATTTTCACCCTGTGTAAAATCGAGAGAGTTAGATTAGCTGCTGCATGTGTCAGTCGTTGATTTGTCCGATTTCGATTGTCTGATGGGAATGATTTATATGCATAAATAACTCGAGATGCCGCCTAAGGGTAGAAAGGTACCCCATCTATATCCATCCTTCCATTGTTATGCGCAGAAGACCGGCCGCGGGTCAGAAAGCATGATAACTCTCTATCCCATAAAGTACGTGGGATTCGGTAGGTTAAGCCCATCCATGTTGCGTATGTAACGCAGATGGTCTACGAGATATTTCTTTCTCGGAGGACAGGGGTATTCTGGAACAGCACGGTATCCCCTTACCACCTACATCGCTGAACATCGGAGTTAGCAACAGAAAGGGCATCTATCAACTGGTTAAGCATGTATGTGTGACGTTGGTATCTTTTCGAGCGTATATTTAGGTGCTTACCAAATATGAAGAATTCCTTGTGGACAGGGTGACAAACGCAAACAATGAAAAGTTTGAGAAAAGGAAGACCATGTTCATGAAGCTCAGTAAGTTGGATGGTTTCTGGTCATGACACGAATTTTGTAGTCGCTGCTGTTACCGTTAGATGGTACAGCATTTACAGATGGAAGACCTTTGACAGGATGATGATCAGATCGGTAATTCCGATTTTATTTTCACTTTACACCAGTTCAGCTAAATGTGGAAGCCTTCGGCACAGGAAAGAGGTTGTATGAGAAGGTTTGTTTGGTTTATTCCATGTTTTATGTTTTGATTGTATTTGCCAATCACCGAATGATCTGTCGTCACTGTTGCTTTAGACGTGCGAGAACCTTCACGTGTACCAAATCTTATGGCAAGAGCACTGTAACACAGTGAAACTGTAAGCGTTTTACGTATATTTGCCAACAGTCACCAGGTTACTGGAAGAATGGAACGAAGCCAAGAGTATCATTGGCACATATGGGCTCCGTGATGTTACCGAGGCAAATTGCGAAATGACCGACGTCATGGACCACTTAAATGAGATGATGCAGACTGTCACGTTGGACCATGTTCCTGCCGTTTGTGAGAGTAGATTAGATGAATTGAATTTGTCAACGTTGTTGAGCGACGTGCAATGTGACGTGGCAGGTGATCAGAATCGTCTATTTATGTCGAAGAAGCAGAAGATCAATGAGTTCCAGACCATGGTATGTTTGTTACATTGATGAGAAATACGTGTCAGATTAATCTGGGCATTAACAACTTTGAGAACATTCTCGCATCTTTATCCGTCCACTTCCAGAACTTGGTGAGCTTTTATTGAAGGCATAGACATCTTTATAGGCGCAATTCTCCAGGCTGCTATCCCACAAGATGTTCAAGAAGATGAAGCCTGTGGAGTACATACGCAAGCTTACGGTATGTATTAATCATGTTCGCGTACAGCTTGTGTAGGATTTGCCCAGCTCCACCACTATAATACAGGATCTGGAGCGGTTCACAATGTAAAATGGCACGTAAATTTAGCACTGACGATATTATATCGCAAAACTTGATCAAATCGTCCACACAGAGAAGTATAAAGTCTATGGTTTGTTCTTCATTTGAGTAACGCGAGTTAAGGCGAGTTACAGATCGTCAATCAATTTCCGCTTTTCAAAGACACGATCGATGTAGTATTGCCAAAAAAGGGCAATCTAATTTTGGCTAAGTGGTTGGTTGTTTAGTTTCCCTGTGATGATGATGCAGCCAAGACCATCTTACGCTTTTGATGGTTGGAGGAGAGATCGTCTTCTTCCAGAAACGTGATGGACCATGGATTCCATCGCTTCGTTTGGTTCATAAATGTAGGTTTTCCTACCATTTCGTCAACTATTACTTTCAGACCCTACGATGATGTCGCGGATGCAGGTGGACAAGGGCGCCTTGAAATTCATCCTCAGGGGCTCCAACGTCATGTGCCCTGGTCTAACCTCTGAGGGTGGAGCTATGGATGACGTTGAGAGAGGTGCGGTTGTGGTTGGTTCGCCTCTTTGCGCGTCAAATGTGAATTCTCAGCAAATTTTCGTGGACGGAAGGGAGAATGCCTGCGCCGTTGGCGTGACCACGATGTCAACGAGCGAAATGTGAGTTCTTTGTTTCCTTTGTTTGATATGTGTTAGACGGGAGAAGAACAAGGACATCTGCATTGAGAACCTTCACTATTTGAACGATGGCATTTGGAAGTTCAACACGGCAACTTCTGAAGCTGCCGGTTGAGGGGTCATGCATCGCAAGTCTGCAATTTGCCAATATGTTACAATTGAGGTTATCATGTGTTAGAAAAGACATGCAAACCAGTAATATGTGTTGTCATCTGCTTGGTCTACCCATACGACTTGCTGCTGTATAAAGTAGTTCAGTACGCCCATAACCTTTTGCGTCGGCCAGCCGCACAATTCTGTGACGTCTTCAACAGTTATACCCCGTTTCAGTGCTGCTGCAGTCTCGAACAGCTGTCTGTGTTCGTTTCCCATGACAAGTGGGCTTGTTAAGATGATGGTCTTATCGTTGATACGCATGGTTTTGATGCTATTTTCGCCGAACGGCGCGCAGGTATTAATACACCTCATGACGTCAGCTTCCGTTATGCGCAAATGTTTTGGGAAAGCCTCGAGCATTTGTGTCATTTCGCAGCACCCTCCATTCATAGCCCTCGTTTGCAGGCAGACGTCGAGTACGCGTACGGTGAGTTCCGCATAGAAGCTGGACAAGCCTAGCATCCTAGCCCACTGTCCTGACGATTGCAAGAGTGGGTCAACGCCCATAAGATCGCACATTTCCAAAAACTCCAGTCGGAAGGCTGGGTCGTCATGTATTAGTTTCTTATACTTCCCCACGAAAGATCTGAGTTTCTTGCGGAACTCGTCTGCGATTTCACTGTAAGTTTCAAGCGACTCTTTGGCCAGCTCTTCTGCCAGTATATCCCATTTTTCCTGCTTTTCTTGGGCGTTCAACGTCCTGGAAACACCTATTCCCCTTCTCATGGTTGCACCTTTGTTGAGATGCGGGGGTGTTTATGTTAGCACTAACGCCGGTCTTAAATTCACGAGTTCCCTAGTTACTCGCGAATCGTTGCTTAAGCAGTATTTTCCGCGTTTCAGTGTCGTGTTCCGACCTTTGCCGTGTCTTGTGTGAGAAGCTATCTACTTTGAAGATGTTTTGCTGCGATCTGAATCCGCAATGTATCGGCAGGTTTCCTACAGCCTTTTGAAAGCCCAGGAATAGTGGCGCGCCGTCTCCGGCCAACGGTTTAAGCTGTGGTAGGTGTAGAATCGGGTATCCAGCTGGAACTCTTGCGACATAATGATGTATCCTGCCCTTTCCCTGTCCCATTTTAACGCCGTCGGGGTTTTTGGTCACGGCGTATGTGGCGTGTACGTCTACGATTCGTTCCTTTTGCTTATGCAGAATTCGCTTGAGGGCAAAGCGCAGGTTTTCGAGGGATTCAGCCTTGATTCTTCGCGGGGTCAGTGTGATGAGAGACTTCCCTAGCCGTACGTCTGGCTCCTTCAGCGGTATTATACGTCCCTTAGGGACCTTATGCTGGACAACTAGAGGGGGTTTGTAGAAGACAGGCGGCATTGCAAAGGACCTTCATACTACTGCAACAGCAGGCTTAGAGGTCCTTGGAGTCTATGTTCCTGTCATGTGCGCGCCTGTGCTAATTTAGACTGGGATGTGCGACGAGGCCATAGCTGTCACAACTTCTACGCCATTAGACGTACTAATTTCCATCTAAACAACACACACAGCACATTCCTTTTAAAATTTGTTTCTGCGTCAATGATGTACAGTTCGAATCCCCAGTTTGTATGTATGCGCCAAGGTCGAGGCGCCTGCCAAGCTCCAGATGGTTGTTAGACGAGCCGATGATGAAGTGTAGCTATATGTGTCACAAGTGTGTGCTTGTAATACAGACTGCCCTCATTGGCGGTTTCATTTTGATTGTGGAGGCGTGCATGGTAACGGTTGCTCTTTCCGGGATGTCGTCTTGAAATGCTTGTCAGTCCACCTTAGCCGCTATCAGGGAGGTATGTACAATACCCGGTCGCTGGATAGCATTGTGGGTTTCGCGCAAGCCGAAACCTATAAGTAACGACGACGGGACTCGAACCCGCAACCTTCGGTTCCGAAGACCGACGCCATATCCATTAGGCCACGTCGCTGCTCCGTTGAGTCCAATTTCTGCTGTCATAAGAAATCAATTTGGTTCAACTCCTCGAAGTGTTTTCATTGCGTCATAGGCGCCAACATCGCTTTTCATCACACGGTTGGCTCCACACTCCGTTGTCATGCTGTGGGTATCAATGTTTTTATATGTCTATAGAATAATTAGCCAATATTATGGCATACGTCACTGTGCTCCTTCCACGTGGATCTGACAGTGACACCTATCCCCCGTGCTGGCCTTCCACCTATTAGTCGTGATATCCCAACTTAGCGTCTTGTTTCAATACACTGCTACGTGGTATGGTCAACCAATGGTATCACCACTTCGCCTACCTTGTTAATAGTTTGTTTGTGGAACGGTGCTTTCACATTATATTCTACGTCTATGGTACATCTTAATTGATGCGAAATGCACTGAACATCTTGACAATTCAAGAGAACCCTAGTCTAGACGATGGATGAGGCTTCAAGGGTAGTGGTGGAATCCTAGATGGTATAAATCTTCACATATGTACCGTTTCAAAACCATTGGAAACAAGATAGTTTGTGCATGTTTTCCATTTATCTCTAGCTTTTAAGATATACAGGTTTCATACTTTCGTTGGATATACGGCCGAATATCAAATACCCACTGCATATGTTTGACACAGCTTGTAATCCGGCTTTCCTGACGCCTCAAACCCTTCCACTTACGGCTAGCTGGCAGCTTCATTTTGAAGGATGCCAGGATGTTGGTATTTATTCGTTATTACTCTTTGATTAGTTTTTAATGCACGTGCTGGAATGGACATGGACTGATGTGGCCTAGAGACATTATTCTCCAAGTCATCAGACTTCAGATATACTACGATCAACCACTTAAGAGTGAGAATAGCTCTTACTAAAGCTTGACTTTGGTCAGTATACAGCAGCGACTGTGGTAGTATGATTCCCTCCCATGAGCATCTGGTTTCGGCCTCATAACAATACGGGCACCACCGTTAGTCCTTCCATTAACCAGATAGTATGCTACAGTATGCTATATCATGCTCATGAAATTTACGTACTGCATGCAGTGTTACGACGTTATAATATTATGACAAGGCCTACCCTAAGGTGATCAGCATCCGAAGCATTCGTAGATTGGGTTAGAATTATGCTGTACACTAAATGGTGTTACGTTTTTATGATCACTTGTACAATTGCTTGCTATCATGTATATTCTCCGAAGTATTCATATGCTTCACATTGCCCCGAGCATATGTTTTAGAATGCGAAGACAATACAACGACTCCATCTAGCGATGCGTATACCAAGTTGGAAGCTGAATCTAATTAACCCCTGGTGACTATTAGAGGTTCCCTAATGTTCATATTATCCTTTCACATACTGTGATTTACGATCTTTAGTAATCGTATTTCGCACGTATGCCAATCGCTGAATGAACACAATTTGTTTCATTTATGACGGTATCATAGTCGATTTCGGAGACCACTATGCTAGCTACGAGAATATAGTTTCGTCGCATTTCCCAATTACCGTGGTGTGAAATTGGAGAGCAGATTGTCCTGTTATATATCAATAGACGTTTTTAGATGACTGACAAGACGGCGTGGCCTAATGGATATGGCGTCGGTCTACGGAACCGAAGATTGCGGGTTCGATTCCCGTCGTCGTTACTTTATATCCGAGCGTTTTATGATTGATTTAGTTAAATAAACCGTTTCGGAAACGTCTGTGTGAGGCTTCTATGAGATGTAGGACTATTTTATCCTGATGTTGTTCACCAGAACATAGGCAGAGAGCCTTTGTAACATCACGTCGTTTACTGAGCAATAAATGCGATTCTCTTATGAATCCACATCGTCTTACACACATTAATCCGTATTTTATAATGAGATATTTGATTTCTACATACGCATAGACACATTTAGGACGCGACGACATCATGCTATATGCGTCTGAAATATTACGACCCGTTAATTTCTAGATGCGAAGCATGCGCCACAATTAACTTTATGTACATTATTTGTGTCTCGTATCTTCCATGGAAGGAATCCTATGGGGTCTGCCATGTTGGCATGGCTGCAACAGCGTCGCGCGTTCCGCTGCCACCTTGGTAATTTCACAAGATGAGTGTGCCGAAAGACATTCGCTTCTGACCATGGTCAGAAAATGTAGTTTATGAATATGAAGGATCTAGATTCTTGATTGGACTATGGGAACGGTTAAGCGTTGCACGTCCATCGGGGAATCTCGCAGCACCCCTTTGACGGAGAGTACAGATCGTCCCGTCTGCAGCCGGAGCAAGGGCTCCTGCAAGGACATTCGTATTCGTACCATTCTTGCCTTACTTCTGTTTGTGGGCACGGCATTGGTGATATGCATGGGGCACGTCTATTGCGCCATAATAATCCTATTATCGATTAGTAAGGCCTATTATGAGCTCGTGAACTTGTATGACAAGGTTATCCAACATCAGAAGGAGGGAGCTGGTCAGGATGGTGTCTCCAAGGTTGCTGTGGCCCCTGGGAAGTACAAGAAGCGTGTACGTATTTATGTGATAACTAAGGCATTAGACCTCTTATCATTCATATCGCTCGAGACTTACTTTTTGTTGACGACGATGGTTGGCATTTCTTTCCCATGGCTGCTGCCACGTGTGTCTGGCATTCACCCTAAGGTTGGCCTTGTTTGCGGATTCATCCTATCGTATCATCATCTTTTGATTTTCCTTGCATTTTTGTGTGGAATTATCAAGTTCATTCTGAGCCTAGAGAAGGGACGTTCGCGCCAGCAGTTTCTTCGTTTCGCGTTTATCACCATGTCACTGTTATATGTTGTTATTCAGAGCATGATGATTATAGCGAATTTGTACTATGGGATGATTTGGTTACTGCTTCCTCACACAATGATTATGATGAACGATGTGATGGCGTATGTGTTTGGTAAGTGGTGCGGGAAAACTCCGCTGATTTCTCTTTCACCTAACAAGACTCTGGAAGGGTTTGTTGGCGCCTTTGTGTCTACATCCCTGATCATTGCATTAATAACACCACTGGTTCTGGATTTCCGACCAATGATTTGCCCTGTAAATAAATTTGATTTCACGCCATTTTCGTGGATGAATAGCACGTGTGAGCCAGCGAGCATATACAAGACTACGGCGTATGTGCTGCCGGAATGGGTGGCCAAGTTTATCGGCTACAAGGAGTTACTATATAAACCTTGTTTCGTTCACATCATGATTCTGACGTTGTTTGCGTCGTTTTTTGCGCCGTTTGGAGGTTTTCTGGCGTCTGGATTCAAGCGGGCGCTAAAGGTAAAGGACTTTAGTGATACAATTCCGGGACACGGTGGGATGATGGATCGTTTCGACTGCCACATCCTGATGGGGGCGTTCACGTATCTGTACTTGAAGACCTTTGTACGGAGGCTCAAGTACAGTCCTGATGCTGTTCTGAAGGTGATAACCCGAATGACCCAGGAAGACCGTGCAGCATTATTTGAGAAATTGAAGGAAGTATTTGGGTGATAAGCTCAGCATACTTTTGCACCTGTAGGTCATTGTCACTTGTACCTAATTTATTAATGTGAGTTGATCGTTAAGATGCTTGAATAAGTCATACGATGTACTGGCAGATTAGGATTTCGTGTGATCTTCCATAGTGTTCATGATGTAAACTCAGTCTTTACACCGACTTCGCAAAGGTGTGGGCTCAACTCTAGTTTCATTTAATAGAAGGCGTGTCTTTGGCTCGGCTCTATGCCGTTACGTTCTTCGGGCTTGTTACCGCCAAAGTCCATTCACAAATGTGTGGGAAGACATATTCCGGTTATACCTAGAAGTACACTATAGAATGACCAGAATTTATAAATCAATGTGTATTATTAGCGCCCCTTCTGAAACGTGTTAGAGGCGACGACGTTTCAGCGCCTTCCTTGAGCCCGACTCTATGATGTCAGAGTATAAAAGTTCTTCATGCAATGTCAATGACATTGATATGTTTAGCCGCATGGATGCTTCTTAGTCTTCGTTTAGCTACGGGGGTTTCCCGCGTTGGCGACCGAGGCTACACCGCTGGAAGATGTCTACTAGGTTCACCTGGGTATATTCCACACCCAAATGCCCATTTGTCCTTTACAAGGAGGGCATTTTGGAGCCCCTATGATGCTACGAGCTCTCGCCCTGTCCGTAGTTTGGCTATTCACTACTCTGTGAAGTTTATAACTCCCGAAGGTGAGTGGCACTTGCATGTGCTCCAACCCCTCTTCAGGCGAGAAGACTATTGACTGCAGCCCCGACGAATACATCCTGGAGGCAGCAGAGAGCGCGGGTATGGACCTTCCTTACAGTTGCCGCGGCGGCAGTTGCTCCACCTGTGCAGGTACTTTCCAAAACCAGCAGACATTAAATAATATCGCAGCGAAAGTGGTGAGCGGTGAGGTAGACAACGAAGAGCAGAGCTACCTGGACGACAAGCAGTTGGAAGAAGGGTATTGTCTGCTGTGCACATGCTACCCCAAATCTGACTGCACAATTGAGACACATAAGGAAGAGGAGCTACATAATAACGAGAATGCACAAGGTAATTGATTCGTGGGTGTGGTCGACTCAAGATTGCACGCGAACACTGCGCTCCCCGCAACCGAAGTGACCATATTACCCTGCCACAATAGTCAAAGTCACCACTAAACACATGATACATCGCATAATGTGTGTATGCCGTACGGGCTATATTAGAGGAGTGTCAGTTTACTTGAGAGGGATGAACCTGGATGAATGCGTTGCTCCGATACCAGGCTTTCCGTGCATGACGGGCTTGTAGGTGATTGAAAACTCTCCAATGTAGTAGCCGACCATTTCAGGCTTGATTTCCACGTTGATGTACTGCTTGCCGTTGTATACACCAACGATGGATCCGATCATCTCTGGGATAATAATTGTGTCCCTCAGATGTGTCTTGACTGGCTCGGGCTTTTCTCCATATGCGAGGTCCTTCTTGGCGTCCCTCAGCTTCTTGAGAAGGGTGCGCACTGGCTTCTTAAGACCTACAGGTTTTGGCATATGTGGGTATCCCAATCAAACCTACCTCTTGAAATACGTCTCCTCTGCCTAGCCCTAAGAAGAGGCACGAGGCTGGCCATTGGCATTTCTAGAAGCTTTTCCAGCTCGTACCCACGGAACTTAAAGGTTCGGAAGGTCCTTTTCCTGTTGACTTGCGTGGTCTGGTCCGCCTGCGGCATTGTTAACGGCCAAATCTATAGAGCCTTATCACTAACCATTTTCGTTTAATGATTTAATTATACCTTACACAATAAAAGGATTTAAGGTGTCGTCACTCGGTCGTCGTGTCGACTCCCCCGTATTCCCCATCGAGGTTGTCCCCATGGGAGCTCTCTGTGATAAGCATCTTTCAGGTGTTTATCAATTCAGTTTTATACCACATTTTACAGGATATCCAACGCACATGAATCGCCCTTAGGCGGGACTAATGCATACTGTCCTTCCACATGGGCGACTGTTGCTGTACACAACGTAGCTGCATACGCCGATCGCTTCGTATCCTGGTCTCTGACTGATACACTGTTCCCTTGACCACCTTCACCTCATAATTTACCGCTTGTGCACGATATTACTGAGCTTTGTATCATGTGGCTGGCGACGGCTGTGTATGGCGCTTCCTTACGAGTGCATAGTTGTTTCTTTCGTCGGAGAAGATTAGCTGTCATGTGCGATTAGAACATTTTGGAGGCGACTTCCGTGATAAATGTACAGCTTATACGTGATTTCAATATTAGACCTTCATGGTAGTACACGTAGGCGTTGCGCATGATGTGACAATATTCCGAGTTGTAGTGTTTGTTCCCCTATGGCTGGTACTTGAGTTTGTTTCCTATTGCACCTTTCTAGCAGGTAAACGTTTTGATTGATACGGTTTGGACGTGTTGTTGTCGCTGGTTGCGTCTTTCTTTTTGTCTCGCCTGCAAAATGCGTACAACCCTAGTCATAGCCCTGTGTTTGGGGTCTGTGTACAACATATTTGGGTGTCACTGCCTCGGAGCCAGTAAAGAAGAGCGGGTTCCTACCTCTAGAGGCCTAGAGGATGCGATAGCCCATGGTTTGTTTTACCTACTGACTCGCGACCAGGGGAGCGACGTGAACGCTAGAATAGAGGAGCTCTTAAGCAACCTTCCAGATGACAGACGTATGCCTGTGCAGCTATGGCTGGAGAATGGATTAGCGCTAATGGGCCAGAGTGCTTTAGGCAACGCTCCATCCCATGCGGACGGTGGTCACCAACGTCTGGATGGTGCTACCCATGGACCGCCTAAAGCTGGAAATTGTGAGGGTTGTCACAAAGCTTCAGCACCGTCAGATCCTAAGGGAGGCGCCCCCGCCTCTGCTATTGGCACCGCATCTTCTTGTAAGTCGTCTTGCCGGGATCGTGACGATTCTCATTGTAAAAATACCGCCGGTTGTTGCATGTCGGCCTACTTCGAGGACTCGTATGAATCCACCATTCTCTTCAGTATTTGGAGGACTCTAGGAGCTAAGAGTTACTTTGCGAGTCTCTTGCTCATTTTTATTTTATCCCTTTTAACGGTATTTTTGAAGGTTGGGAGGAAGAGGTTGACTAATTTTTTCCTCAAGGGCGGCGGTCGCTTTTCCCAAGCCTGGAAACATGCTGTGCTCGCATCACTGGCATTCGTCGTTACGTTTATGGATTTCTGTATGATGCTTATTGTCATGACTTTTAATGTCGGTATTGTTTTAGTCGTTTGTGCAGGATATGCTATAGGCTACGTCTTGACGTGCTATACGTCTGTTCTGCTTGAAGGAACCGAGGATGCCGAATCTCCGATCGAGTGCGAGGCGGATTGTTGTTAATGTTGGCATGCTAGAGATATTTTAGCTGCACATGCCACTTTGTGTGTTACGTCGCATACTTCAGTTAAAAGCTGCCACGTCTCAAAAAACCGGCTGATGTGTTACACATCTAAAGTACTATCATTTGTAATGATTTGCAATACTATTCACATGGTCTTCTTGTTGTGATGCCTAGGGAGCGTTGTGAGCATTATGGCCCCAACGGTATATTAAAATGGTCACTAATTACAGCGTCATAGCCTGTTCACGATGACCCATGGCACTATGCACAGTTTTGGAGACATTTTACTTAAGTGTAATGACTCGCGGGTGGCACTGAAGGTTGCATCTGCTCCAGGCAAGGATTCCATCGTGAAAATTGAGATTGACCGTTCGATTTCAAGTCTCATCGGCCCGAAAGGTATTGTGTTACGTGTGATTTAATGAGCCTATAGACGTTTTGGAAGCATTACAATCTTGTGACTTTGAGGGAGATTCAGCTGACATCGTGATCAAGGGGACTACGTACGATTGCAAATTTGTCGAACCAAAGGCGGCCGTTTTTGCGCTTGGTAAAACCCCCCAGTCTAGTGAGGACATAAGCGAGCGATACTTGGGAACTCTGTGTGTATTTCCTAAAGGATGTGCCCCGCATAAGGCTGCCGAGGTAGATGATATGGCGATATATATTGTTATAAGTTCACAGGAGAGCAAGAGCTGGCAACACGAGCCCAGTTACAGGAAATTCCGCAAGCCTGTGCCATTCGGCTACCAGGAAGCGCCTGCTTCGCAGTAGCGCCTATGGGTGTTTCGGCAGCATGGCCAATGCGTGCTGTTTTTATACGACACATTGCAAAATTACCACTCAATCCCCAGTAAGAGAACACTCCACACCCTAAAAGAGGTGGTTTACTATTGTCTAAATGTGTTTCTGTTCTATGCACCGGAGTGCCTTGTCTTATGATGGCTTTATTTACCTCAAAGGGAGCCAAATCCCATTAGTAGTAGAAGCCGAACGCTCTACATGGGTGCCGTAATAAAATACAATGCCACATGATTTATGATATGAAGGCGGATGAACAGGCGTACTTAATACGCGACTTGGGCGACGACCTCCGTCGTAGACATCACATTAGACGCCTTTTCATTTCGGTTTTCTTATGTTTGGGGCCGTTATTAGATGCATTGTTACTTTGGTGGATTGTTTATCCAGATGTGTTGAAGTCTAGCTCGAGGCTGTTCAAGTACTTTTCTGGGTCGTATACGGCCATTAACGTGTCTACTAGTCTAATTGGCTTTTGGGGGATGTTATTTGAGAATGAGGCGGCTTTACGTTCGTCTTTGGCTCTTATAGTGATTCAGAACACCTTGATGTTGATATTCACATCGTTGGTCCTGATCTGCATGTTGTTCCGGTTAGATGTCTTTGCCATTCACCATGCACCCCTCTTCCTTCAATATTTGGAGAAGAATCGCAAGCTAGGAATCCTGTGCTGTATTTTGGCAATTATTATTCGCACAAGTTGCTACTTTATGGTATGGTCGATAGGTGAGTTGGAGGCCAGTTACGACAAGAGCCGTCTGATTGCGTTTAAGCACCACGCATTTGTCGGAGGTGCTGCCGTCGATGACACTTTTCATATAGACATAATCAGCGAAGCTGATGAACCATGAACTTTTAATGTGTTAGACAAAAAGTTGCGTTGTAAGTTCCGTGGTCTTCTGTGGTGCCTTGCGAAAGGTATTGGTGTCCTCCCGCCGCGCTCTTGCGAGCTCCTGCCTGAGATGTTCTCTGGCATCACATCCCATGATGTCTTCAGCCTTAAGAATCACGCAGCGTTTTTTCTTGAGGTCTGAATAGAAGGTACTGGCTATTCTTGCAGTCCGTTCATTAAAGTGGTTCATAAGGAGTGGCAGCTCCCATAGGTGCATATCCTTCACATTGTCCACTTGCACGTCCTTTTCCTTACCGCCAGCTATTTTATCTACATTGAATAGATCTGGTGTTCCTGTTGCATCGTTCAGATTTCCCTCGTGTACCATGGTAAGACAGGTATGGTTGTGTTTTCTTAACATGTTGAGCGCGATTGTGAGGAGAGTTGTTGACTCTAGACACCTGGTAAAGCACGCTGTTCTTACGAGTTTCTTGATGAAGCTTGCAATTAGCTGCGACGGTAACATTGTGCTCTTCAATGCTGTGTTTAGGAGTACTAAGAACTCGTTCCCGTATTTCGATCCTATAATATCATCATTAAGATGGCCATACAATCTTTCATAGAAGGCTGATATGGGTTGCTCTTCATTTTTATTCGTACGGAGCCCCTCGATCTCACCCAACCCGTACCTGAGTATTAGTTCGAAAATACTCTTGAGGCTCAGCATGCTCAAGATTTTGTCTTTGCCGTTGAGATGTCTGATTAGCCAGTTTGCGTATATTGCAGGATTTGACGCATATGGCAGTATATGGTCCGGCATATGGTTCAGAACGTCATGGGCTTTGTCATCGGACAACGGAAGCCTTCCGAATATGGTACCTTGCCACAACGCCGAATAGACATTTATATAATTGTATGTTTTCTTACTACGTTCATCTGGCTGTTCCATTTCACCTTCTGTTTCGGATTCTTCAGTATCATCCATATCCTCGTCCGTCAACTGGTCACTGTATTCTAGGTCGGAATCCGAATCTAGATCTTCGTTATCATCTTCACCGCTCATGTTATCCATTTTCACTTCAGAATCCCTCCTATGAACAGAGATTTTTACTCTTTGCCTTGTGGCCTGTGGTTGCGGCATTTTCAGCAACAGCGAGACGAATCTCCTGAAGAAGATTGTTTCTGGTATGTTATCATCCTTATAAAGATTTCGCTGTGATGATTCGAAATCATTTTTGATGTGTTCCAGTGCGATAAAGCTGTGGTAGATCCATTCCTCAGATATAAGGATATGCCCAGATAGCAGTGAGTCGACCAATTCTTCGTCATATACTTCTGCATATAGGAGCAGTCCAATAAGGAACTCGAGTATTGGCACCGGAAAACTGGTCGAGTTGCCTTTGTTCTCCGTGGCCGTATTAGCGATAGAGAGCAGTGACGCTTCCAACCTTATTACGGTGAGAATTTTCGGTATTATATGCCTTTGATACGATTCCTTGTGCGTTAAAGCTGCGATTGTGCGGAGGAAGGCGACGCAAAGCCGTCTGAGTCTTTTCCCTTGGTTTTGGTGGCTACCCTGCGGAGCGATACCATCGTATTTAACTTTTGACGCATCTATGAAGAATTGACGGTCGAAAGTGCACCCCAAGTCAGCCTTTGCCAGGAATATCTGCTCTATGAGATAGTCCACCTTTTGCAGTATATCCTCAGGTTTGGCTACCTTTTTCAAAGATTCCACAACCTCATAGCAGGTTTCAAACGGAATTTGCAAAGTTTCATCCCCTGAGTGTGCCGGCATTATATCTGATACATCGTCGTGCGTTACGCCAGTTGCCGCGAGTTCGTGCCACACCCTAGGGAGGGCAGCAACTTTTCGACCTAATTGTGTTTAAGTCATAGAATATAATATCAACCACACAAATTAATCTATTTCGATAACTTCATACTCATGCGAGCTGATCTCTGCATTTGTCTGGTCATTCGCATTAAAGGTTGGATTCATGGAAACCGTCTGCGCGTTATGACTTGGAAGGTCATATTCCTTCTCCTGAGCATCGTGATAAACTTCATTTTGACTATTTGGTATCTTTTTTTGTGGGAACTTGATGTCTATCTGCATTCCTTCCTCTATACCGAGCCTTTCATCACCTGTGTAGCGATGGGTGTCTAGCCGAAGAGGCAGTGTATGTATGATAATAATGACGGCATCCTTTTAGATACGCTGCACAAGTACAACGTTTCAAATAACATGAAGGCTCACACCATATTTGCAACATTACTATATTCTAAGCACAGGGCCATTATGGTTGCCAATGGAAAACATGTTTTATGGACAGCATACCTATTGTAATGTGGTGTGGTTGAGGATCTCCATCTATGTATATTGTGATTCCGTTGTATTTGTCCTCTTCCAGATTAAATATTTTGCCGAATTTTGCCGCAAGGTTTCCTATGGTTTCACTTCGCTTGACATAGACCTTCTGCAGTCGGTCATCCTTGATAATGGTACGGTTTTCATCTAATATTACAAACTTTAGGCATATAGTTTGCGTTTCTTCTGCAATTGCATCATCCTGTCTCTTGACTAGTTCATGGTCTTCGTCATCAAAGATATGTTTGTCTCCACTTCGTTGATCGTCGAGACGATTATAGTTATAACCTTGTGCAATTTGTATGATTTGCGATATGCTAGTGCCATTTCCATTCCTTGTTTTGGCCGTTTGAGCCCTGAATAATTATAAATCAGTGCCAAGGCGGCGGTGCTGCCATGTGCAACTGTTAATCGAGCAACTCACTTGTTATTCCTTCCTTTAGTATTCGTTTGCCTGGGTGTCTTCCTTCTGCGAGTTCTTTCACTCCATTCTGTTTCTTCTTCGGTGTAGGGTTCCAAAAGTCTCACATGTTCCATGAACAGGTCCGTTTGAAGTGCATTATTATCTTCACGAGACCGTCTTTGCCTACTTTGGGTTTTCCCCTTTGCTTTTATAGCGCTATGAGACCCTTCCGGGATGTATTCTTCGTCCGAATCACCGGGGTATTCTATGTACTCTCCGAAGCGTAACTTCCTGCTCCTTGTGCGCGTACGCTTTTTACTCTTCGGAGGATTCTGTGGGTTGACATTGATGCTTCTTCTACTTCTTTTAGGTGGGCCAATTACGACACTTTGTACGTCTTCGATAACTTCGACGTTCTGTTCTACATTAGTAAGGTCAACCGTTGAGCTGTTGGACGTTTGCGTTAGTTTCGATTCTTCCGCCGCTATTGATGCCACAGACTCTTCGAAGAACTTGTTGATTTCGGATAGAATCGGGCTTGCAATGAGTTCATGCTCGTATAGTCTGTCATCGAGTCTGGTTTGACGGTTCAGTTTATCGCTAAATACATCTCTGGTGGAGTTCTCCACCCGAGCTGCATGGTTCGGAGGCTTAGGTGTAGCAGGTGTGTGTTCGTTTGGTAGATCATCGTCTTCATCCGACGATTCGATAAGAAACATTGAAGGATCTTTCACATCCTCGCTGAAGATGCTTTCAACACCAGAAAGCCCAGAACTATTCATGATCGGCGTGGTTATTGCCCCTTATTTATGGTTAGGGGTGACACAGAGAGATCAACACGGGAAAGAATGCATCCTATACGATGCTTACGACCCAGCTCCACAACAAACCCTGTATTACGGCTACAGTTTGGGATGTTAACATTTTCCCATAGAGGTTATGATAAACTTACGAGAAAAATAAACGCAAGGCAGCGCTTACCTTTACTTCTATGGGAGGATCACAATTATTAAGTTATGTGGATGGTGTCCGCACATCATTAATTGCGAGCCAGATGTCTAGATTCCTTGCACATTTCGCGGTACGGGGCTATCGCAGGATGTCATTCCATATATGTTATAGATTTGACAAATGGTGCGGTGTCACAAAGATATCTAGGTCGTAACCGCCGGCGATTTGATTTGGATCACTAGTCTCAAGCCCATAGATCATCAGTATGAGCCTTTGGGGGTATGGGTTCACTCGAGAGAGCGAAAGTAAACGAGCTCAGAGGAGATATGGCACCTTTTACCTCGGCTCCATGTTCCTTCTACCGTCTGTTATCTGGTACTGCCTAGGTAATCCGGCGGTCACAGGATGGTTTCTAAAACACGTACTACCGGTCAGCTACCCCCCTGAGGACGACCCTCGTATAATATCTCGCATATATCACGGTAGGAAGGACAATAAGGATGATACACCTTGACTCTGGATCGCCCGAGGGACTTCGGCTTAGACTATCGTATAGGTTTATCAGCGCTGATATATAATATCCACTTCACGTGGCAACAGCACTGGCGAAGCATTCGAATAAGAACTAATATCCATGTATTGTTATAAATGACAATGCCGCCATTAATGGGCATATCCTGTTCCAACGTTCGTCTGGGCTGGTTGGAATTTCGTTTGTGAACATAGAGTTCCGCCTTTCTACTTGTTCATTGAATTCATATATACAATAAAACTTCGTGATGTTTAGATTGTATTCTTCGTGCCATACCTTGTTATGTTACGTTCCCCATAGAGTTTGCGTCATCCACTCTAGCATTAGGATTCCAGAGCCTAATACGGGGCTGTTTTGTTCCACGTTACACATGTATTGTAGCAATGCACTTGAAGATATGGTAACACTAGTAGTTTATTCGAATGTCACAGCTTTTCGTGCGCCCAGGAGCTTAGCGTTGTCTACTTTCACCTTGTATCTATCCATATTTATGGCGTAAACAAGGCATACATGATTTTCGTATTCTGTACTAGGTATTAAAGGTTCGGATTCGTAGTTATCTATGCCATAGGGCGTGGAATCTTCAGCCAGTCTCTTGATACTCCGTCTTATATATTGCCTTCCACGACAATGGACTCTGTTTCATCGGGTGGTACACCAGTACCTCACCGTACATTCGTGCCTGATCCAGGAAATCGGAGTTTAGACCATGCGGGCATTTCTATGCGCCGTCGCATGACGCTGGACGAGTCTGATCACTTCACTGGAACCAGAAGACACACGCAGTATGGCAAGACCCCCGATGTACTACGGCGAATACGAGCCGCCCGTAGCGATATCGGTGACATGGGAAGGGAGTTGTTCATGCAGCCGGACGACATTGGTCGATTGCCGTATATTTTGGATGCCCGCATAGATGAGATCTACGATCGCTTCAACAGATTTTTGCGTGAATTTCGCTTAGAGGACTTTGATGGTGCGATTGTTCCAACTGACGAAGATTATGAGTTGCTTGAGAAGCGCGAGAACTTTGCTTCTCAATGGGCATCCGTCTATTACGGGTTAAAAATGATGCTGTACATTGACGCCCATTTAGGTTCCACTAGTGGTGAGGATTTGAGCAACCCATCTGGTTTCACTCGTCGTTTTGAGATAAACTTGCTGCATATGAAGGCATTTGACCAAGTCCTGTATAAGCTCCTCATCAAATACCCCGCTGACTGTGTCTGCGAGCTTGACAAGATGTTACAGCGTTTTTTTGAGGAGATGATATCAGAGTATTTCAGTGAGACCGGTGTGGTTATAGATTACAAGCAAGGGCAATGGAGCCCTCGTGTACGTCTCTTTGGCAAGGCTGATGTTGACAGCGCGTCGGATTTGGGTCCTACCGACATTGACACTCTGGTCTCTCTTAAGGGCGTCGTCGTGCGTTGTTCGGATGTTATTCCGGAGATGACCATGACTGCTTTCAAGTGCTCAGGGCAGATGAAGACTGGTATAACTGCTTACGAGAAGTGCACGGAGGAGGTGTATGAATATGTGATTCAGGGCGAGGTGAACGAGCCTACATCCTGTTCAAAGTGTAAAAACCGCAACTGCTTTGAGTTGTGGCACAATATGTGTTGCTTTGCGAGCAAGCAGTTAATAAAGCTTGTTGAGCTGCCAAAATCCTCCTCCGAGGCCCCCCAATCTGTGATAATATATGCATACGATGACTTGATTGATGCGACGATGCCTGGTGACAAGGTTGAGGTAACTGGTATTTTCAAGGCGTCTGCGATTCGTATCAATCCTCGGATGCGTACGTGCAGCTCGATTTATCGGACGTTCATTAATGCGTTGCACATCCGTTTGGAGGAGTCGTCAAAAAACCGTATGGCATCTGTGCCGAGGTCGCTCTCTAAGACGGAAAAGAATCCGTTGAACTATTCTGAGGACATTGTGAGTGAGATTCTGCGTCTGTCCAAATGTCCTAACATATACGACTTGTTGGTGAAATCGTTTGCGCCGTCTATCCAAGGCCGCGACGATGTGAAGAGGGGCCTGTTGTGTCAATTGTTCGGCGCTAGCGTTGACCCATCTTCGCGCATGAGGTCGCAGATTAATGTGCTTCTGTGCGGTGACCCGTCCACTTCAAAGTCCCAGCTGTTGAAGTACGTGCACATGCTTGCTCCTCGTGGAGTGTACACTAGCGGTAAAGGCAGCAGTCAAGTGGGTCTTACGGCGTACGTGCGCAAGGATCCGGAGACGCATGAATATGTGCTTGAGAGTGGTGCTGTTGTTCTTTCTGACGGTGGCATCTGTTGTATCGACGAATTTGACAAGATGGACGATTTCGCCAAGGCGATATTGCACGAGGTGATGGAGCAGCAGACCGTAACTATTGCAAAGGCTGGGATTGTGGCTACGTTGAATGCACGTACTGCTATCTTGGCTTCTGCTAATCCGGTGAATTCGCGTTACGACAAGCGCAAGGCAGTGGTGGAGAACATTAACCTGGCTCCATCGTTGTTTAGCAGGTTCGATTTGATATACCTGGTGCTAGATTGTGTCGAGCCCACCGAGGACAAAATTCTTGCGAAGCGGTTGTGCAATGCGTTTGCTGGAACAGACCAGGAAGATCCTCCGATAGACCCCGTCACCCTTTCTCGCTATATTTCATTCGCTCGTGCCAATTGTAACCCCTATCTGACTGCAGAGAGCCGTCAGATCATCATATCTGAGTACTTGAAGATGCGCGTGATTGAGGGATCGCCTTCTAAATTGCCGTGTGCCAGCTCTCGTCAGCTTGAGGGTCTCATTCGCCTAAGCCAGGCGCTAGCGAAGATGAAGCTTTCTCCCAAGGTCACAGCTTCCGACGCTCGTGAGGCTGCTAGGTTGATGAAGGCTACCACCTTCCAATCCTTGATAGACCCACACAGTGGGCGTATTGATTTTGACCAGCTGGCAACGGGTCTTTCCTCCGCAGCTGCGAAACGCAGTGAGGAGCTTTGTGAGGAGGTATTGTCCACGATCGGTTTCATCACAACTTCGGAGCCGTCCGCAAGTTTGGATGCGATCTACGACCGTTGCCGTTCGCAGTTCCGTCTGAGGGGCGAGTACCTTGAGCGTCGTCAGGTGGTTGAGGTTCTGGACAAGTTGCAACAGGACGAAAGGATAACAAAGTACCACGGCGGCTTTAAGCTCCTATGACGTTGTTTGTACCTTAAAGCCTTTGTTTAAATAATCTCACGAGAGGATTGTAGGCCATTTGGTTTGACATATCGTACACTATCGCAGCAGGGGGCCAAGATTTGCTTTTGGCGTTTTAAAAATTTGAATCAGTACCTAGTTGTGCTTAAGTATTTGCGTCATCATTGAGCACTATCCGGCGGCATAAGCTGGGATGCCGCCGTATACTGGTGTGGGTACGAATGTGCTTCAATTAATGAATTGACAAACGGCTCCACGTATGACTAATTTAACGTATCATTAATCTACACTGTCGTGTTTCGCGTTAGGAAGCATTGGCGTTGCTTCGCGTTTCTTTGCATGTATTTTGTTGGATTTGTGTACATAACTCAGCGCCAGTTTCGCCCGCGTCCACCATCTCTATGGCGCGATCTACTGCGGTTAGATGGTCGGGACGAGCCTCTGTATTTTTTTCTATGCGGGCTTTCGGACCCCCTTGGGGCATCCCGTTCCCTCTTGTGCGATGTTGACCTTGACGTCCTTTCGTTTTCCCTGGCTCCCCTGTCCCGACCATTACGGTCCTTGTTTCCTTCGGTGTTAGCCTTCTGTCTACTGGTTGTTTTGTCCGGCTGTGGGTTTCCTTTATTCATGAAAGGGAGCGGGAACTTTCCTGCTTCCCCGATTTCTTTTGCAGCATGTTGCATGTAGTTCGCCATCATAATTTGCGGCATCATCATGTTTAAGTAGTTCTGCTGCGTGTTTCTGCTGTGTTTGTATGCTTCCAGGTGGTTTTCGATATTGTAGGTACTGTCGGTGTTTGGCTGCTCATTGCGCTTGGCATATCCCATGAGCTTGAGCATGTTGAGGTTAAACCATGGAAACATCTTCGTCACCGCTTCGAAGTCTCCACTTTGTATCATTTCCTGTTGGCGGACCTCGAATTCTATTTCGTGGAAGTGGTCTGATATGCCACTGGTGGCATGTGTCTTCCTCAGGGACAATCCTAGGTGGGCAACCACTCGAGTGAGCATTTCACTTTTGAATATCCCTTCGCGATAGAGAGAAGATTCCTTGATAACCTCGAACACGTCGTCCGATATCTCAGTTGCTACAAATTGCGATTTGGCCTTGCTGAAGATGGTACCACTGTTGCCATCTACGAACTCCACGATAGCCGCTCCCAGTGATGCACCATTAATTGGATCACTGAGTAGCTTTGAAAATGCCACGACCCCGCCTAATGTTTCGACGGTGTTAATGAACTGTTGTGCGTCCATCCACCAGGGTATTCCATTAATTAGCCAGAAGCACTCCTTCTTAAGTTCCGTTGATGCCATTGCCTGTGCCTCTGAGCTGGGCGCTCCTACGTATACGATGCGTTCTGTTATACGGATGAACTCATTGATGCACTATACGTTACCTTTTTTCTTGTACCTTGTGGTCCATCCACCTGGTTTCCGTTTCGCTGTAGGCCGGGTATTTTGTGCGGAAGCATCATTGACGGCGGATTCCTCATCCTCTTCGACGAGGAATACCAGCCCATCATCGTTATCCTCATCCTTTTCATGGCTATTGGCATAGACGTTATCGTCTAATTCTGCATCGGCAGCTTCCCCAACTTGTTCGGCTTCATCCTGATAGTTTTCATCTGGAAGGCCGTCTGCTATTATAGTTATATGTTCGTCCGTATTTTCCGGCGGCTTGGCACTGCCGTCGGCTTTCTGGGAGAATACGTCTAAACCATCATAGAGATCGAGCATAAGCTGATGTTCGTCATCGTCATCTGTGAATGTCATTTTGGCTATATTAAATTTATAAAGTGCTTAGTCGAACATATTGATGTCTTCTTCTCTTTCCTGAGGCGCGTCAGCAGCACCACCGTCCTGTCGCTTGTACACTTGTATATACGACTCTAAATTTCATTAATTTTCGACACAACCCACATACCCGATTGCGCTACAAACTGTGGGAGTACTGATGTGACGAGCAAATCCTCCAGTTCGTACCAGTCTCCCGAGGGAGCGTGGTGAATGTGTATCTTATAGCTCCCGGCAGTTGGACTGCCCTGGTGGCACACATTGCATATGAGATCGTATCGCGCGCTATTACTGATACGGTCTTCTGATTGTTCGTCGAGGTCTGCATATTGTTATGTTATCGCGATGTAACTTACACTGGGCTAAGTCTAGATTCTTCATTGGGAAAGATACGATTGTCGGATTCTTTTCGAGGAAGAAGTTATTCTGCGTGAATCGTTTTATATTTAGCACCAGATATTGTGGTAGCTTCAGTATGCTGTAGCGGCATAGGTTTCCTTTGCTGGAGGTGTGTTCAGTTTGTCCATCGAACTTTTGCAGCAGTTGGAATATAGGTACAGTGGGTATGACGTTCTTTTCTTGCGCATCCTTGAATATGGGAGCGCTTGGAACGTCCAACGTGAGCATTTTGAATGGCACGATATCCGTCTTCCACTTTTGTCCATCCAGAGTAAACACCTTCAATTGCCCACCGAAAGTTTTCGATATGATAGACTCTGGGTACGACATATATACAGGATTTAGCCACATACCGGCAGTCCTTTTGCTCTTGAGCCTGTTATGTAGCCTGTTGAATATCCATGACATCAGAGCTACAGGGTCGCTTTGACTTCCGATTTTGTATGTCCCGCCCGACGCTACTCCGACTGCCTGAAGGAACTCATGCGGTGACACGATACCCTTGAAATTTTTGGTGTTGAATATCTTGCGTATGAGTTCGGAGAGTGTGGTTATGATTGGGTCCGGGGGCTGTACTTTCTTGACATCTAGCAGGAGTAGGTAGTTTCTAAGGCTTCCAACACAGCACAAAGCCTGTAAAGCAATTTCACAACCTATATGTATGCTATCGCTACATATAAAACATTTTATATATGTTTGCCTTCCCACGGAAGCTATGCATCGCTTCTTCAAAAGTTGCCACCTTTACGTACCTGAATCACTACGTTAAAGAAGTCTGATTTCTTGAGATTATTAAGTCCGATGCAACCTAAGGCATTGATGCCCCTATGTATTCATGTTCCTACCTGGTATGAAATCTGTACCGTCCAGGGCCTTGCCGTAGACGATTTTACTGTCGATGTTCTTGACATATTCCTTGGTAAAAGTAGGCTGTAGAAAGTTCTACGACACAGATGTATATGGGCATTGTTACTGTTCAGTACCACGATATCGTTGAGGGACGCATCTTCGACTAGGTAGTTTTCAGGCAGGCAGTATATTTTGCAATCTTCTAGGTTCATGAAAACATAGTGGGACTCTTCTATGGCATGTGTATAAGCGTATGTGTTTTTCCCTCGCCCTATATGCTATTGTGATGGCTCAGATGTTATGGAGATACCTTGGAAGTATTTGCCACAAACCAGACAGGCATAGACATGTTTGTTCGAGAGGCTTATGGAGCAGAGTTTTTCAAAGTCAAAGTCTAACAGATGCCTATTGATGGTACCGAGGTAAGGGCATTTTATTTTGGCCTTGTTTTCAGTTTCTTTTGATATATGATAATTGGCACATGTGCTCTCACCCGTGACTCCTACGTCGTGATTGCGATTAGATGTATGCGAATTGTCTTGGTAACCTATACACATCTCTTCCTTATGATATTGCAGGAGCCCACCCGTTACATTCTGCATTTTATTACTTCCAGTTGTTGCGTCGCTGTCTGTAGGTTCATCGTTGTTCTCGATTTGCCGCTTTCTAGCGGCAGTTGCGACAGCCATGTGTATGATTGAGCTGCGTATCTTGTGGCTTTGAGATAGACGCCAAATACATTCGGTATTTTGTCTCCGACGCCCTCCATACGGTTGCGTTTCATTGGGCTATTGACCACGCGCAATACCAAATAATACCACGAACATTCACGGCTTATTATATAATCAATTGCTATTCGCCTAGTGCTATTCATATACGTTTGGAATAAGTTCGTTGCTGGCACCGTGATCTTCCAGCCGAGGTTTCTGTGACTGTATTTTCACCGCGGCTCATCTTCCTCTTGTGCTGTATGTACCCGATGTCCTATACCCAGACGTTGAACACGGAATACTTTTTTATTAGTATCATCCTTGTTCTTATTGGCTGGCTGCCCCTGTGATATTGCATCACGCCTTATCTGGAGGAGCTGTGTCACGATATCGGATGGTTTTGTGTTTATAAAAGTGGTGAATTCTTGATGCGGTTGGACGTTGTGTTTGAGCCACCATCGCATTATATCTGCAGTGTTGCTCGCAGTCATGTATAGCTGCGTATGTGTGATTGTACTTGAACCATTGCTTACGGTGTCCTCCATTACGCCGCCAGTTTTCTTTTCATCTTGTATATATGTATGATCTTTATTGGCGCCCATGGGATCTTCGGTGCGGCATTTGTTCGATTCCTGTGCCACGTCCGTGTTTTTGTGCGGTCTGCGAGGTTGCTCGGCGAAAAAATTTTCTTCCCTCCACTGCTAGACACACATACTTATAACTTGCGACAATGTCACACAGTCATATCACACAAGGGGTTAAACAGTTTAGATTAATCGCATATGTGCTGGATTTGGCCCATATCAGATGCGATCGTAGTGTTAGTCGCGAGTCTTAAGTGCTAATGTTTCCGTGAGAGAAGGCTGAAATTCCCGGTATAAACTACTTGTACTTCAGCTGGTATCTACAATATTATATGCATTAAAAGCGCCATGCAAATTATATAAACTTTTGGCGTCGATTATTCCGGGGATTAGCCTAGACGGCATGTCATCATCTTTCTTGACGATCTTATCGGCTGTAATAATACGGCAGTTATGTAATATATGTGTTTAAATAGTTATACCTTCGCTGGCGTTAAGGATTGCTGCATCCATATTTGATGGGGACGCGGCTGAGAGACCGGTGCAGAAGCCGCGTAGAATGGCGCCCTTGGCCTGCTTCGCCTCGCCGTAGGTTCAGAAACATATCGGGAGATATCATTCATAATTCTGCGCGATGGTTGCAGCACCATCCGCTTCTACTGTCCGGGGCAAGACCAAGCAGGTCAACTTAACATCCAACATCCGGATCTTACGTTCACGTGCCGCTTTTGACAGTTTCGTGGTACGCTTTGCCTTCATTGATGTATTCATTGGAACTTAGGAATCGGAGAGATCAAACCTCAGCGCTGAGCATCATGACGAGCTTGAGGCATTATCGGACTACGTGCTGCACGGGAAGGTGAGCGCCACGAACAAGACTAAGCACGCGGCTGACCCGGTGCGCGCACGCATTGTAGTTCCATCTACTGTGCTGCACAAGGATGAGACAATTGAGAAGCTGGGCTTCACGATCCCGAGACAGTATATTCGTTTCATGCAGCACCGTCACAGTCAGATGGGTGTTAAATTATCGGAAACTGTTTCTGTACATTATAGCCTCTACAAGCAAGACTTTGACTTCGTCGAAGCATTTAATGCGCGTTGTCCGGAAACTCCTATAACACTGGTGAGGCATCTCTTTGCCTGATTTTACTCGTTTGCAGGTTGAGTTTTGCATGTTGATGGACGTGTTTGAGAAGGGTGCCATGAAATGTTCCCGGGAAACGCCTTTTAGTTACGAGTTAGCTTTGATGGTTGCGCGTGATAACGGTAATGTGGTCCCGGCCTATGTTTTGCGGGAGGTCCATGCATATTGGTCTCTTCGTCGCGGTGAACATGCGTTGCCCCTGATCCGCCACCTGTGGCCTGTTGCTTTGATGTGGGAGTCCTCGGCTTTTCCTGTCTTCAGGCCACGCACTAAGGACAAGATGTTGCTGAGACGGCCTCGTCGCAGCAAGGCGGAGAGTATTTTGCGTCTGTTTTACATTATTGACGGTTTTCGTAAAGTGCTAAAGCTGTTGAGCAAGATGCGACAGCGCGATGAGAAGAAGCTGATGGTTGCCCAGCTTGAGATTGTGTTGTTCGACCAGCGGTGTCATGAACGCGAGGACGACAGTTACGTGTGCCCGTTCTGGCGGAGTATTTTGGATCACAAGCGTTCACGTGCTTCTAGAAAGTTGCGTGCAGAGTGGGTTACCTTGGAATCGTGCATCATTATACCGTATCGCAGGCCCTACAAGAGTGAAAACTCTGTGGATCCATTATCGTCCAGTGTCCGGCGACTGCAATCTTTACAGACGTCCGGCAACTACTGGCATTTGTCTCAGTTGGACCAGCGTCTACAGGACAACGAAAGCTACCGATCTTTGCGCGTTTCCCGACGTATTGGTCGTGGGGGCCGCATTTGGATAGACCGGAGGCACATTTACGATCACCAACCCGTGCGTGAGCGTCCGCAAGTGCGTGGGTTTTCATTCCTATCTGATGAAGAGAGCGGCGATGACGGTGAACGCGAGTACGTGAATATCCCCAATCGTACGGGGGATTTCAACGTATACACGAACGACCATCTGTTGGAGCGTCGCCCCGGTTTTGTGTGTACATACGAGGCTATGCATCCCTATAATACAGGAGGTAGGTTCTTTTTACCACTGTGTGCGTCTATATTCGCTCAGGGATGTATCACTACCAACTCCCGGAGTATCTGGTGCGTCAATTGGAGATCATCAAGTTGTTGGATGCTATTTTGCCTGGTCGGAGTGAAAATAGTGTTAGACGGTTGCGTGGGCCCGCCAGGTATGAGGGCTGCGCCTAAGGCAACGATTGTTCACACATTTTCGTAATATATGGGACTATAAATAACACTAGCTATGGTAACCTCGTTTTACGATTCCGGCGTCTGCCGGCAGTTCAATATGCTGGGAGCTTACATCGGCTATTACGAGGAGGTATGTCTCGCTTGTTCTACGCTATATATGGAATTATCCATACCGTATCATATACACATTTAGCTACCTCTTGCTGGGGAAAGCAAGGTTTACTCGACTCCTCTTAGAGCAAATCTGCCACCGGATTGTCTGGTACGTTCGATTTTCAACTCGACATATGTCATACAGGGATATACACAGGAACCAACTAAGGGGTAAGGGGGTCATATGTGAGTGTTAAACTACTCCAGATGCGATCTATCCGATTCTGAATCATCCTCAGACGTTGATGGTATGTTACACGTGGACACACCGTTTCTCGTTCATATGCTTTGTCTGTATCATTCCGTGTTCAAAAGTATTGCTAGTAGTTAGAAGCTATGAAGGTGGTTATCATTTAATAAATTTCGGGAGAATGTGCGAGGCGCATTCGTCTTGAAGCTAGATGTGTAAAGCGGTTGCATATGTGTTTCTCTTTTGTGAAGGTATTAACTCTGCGCAGAATCGGAAGACACAATTTCCGAGGATGACGTGGCTGATGATTCGGTAAGTATATTTATGGTTTAGTGAATTGTTCGCAGGATCTCGAGTCTACTGCGCCCATTTGCGATGAGTTGCTATCGAAGCTACAAGAGGCAGAATCTACAATTATGGCCTTGCAAGAGGGCATAGATCGCATGAACAAGGATCATTTTGAATTAGAGAAGATAATGATGACTACGTATTATGATGATCAGCAGCGTAGCAAGGATGAGTGTCTTCATCTGCAGGAGCAGCTTGAAAAGATGCAAAAGCAGATGTCGGAAATGAAACAATCTCAACAACAGAACGAGGAATTCTGGGATGAGCGGAAGCGAGAAATTAACGATCTTATGAACGATGTAATTCTCAATGTGAAAGACATGTACCGATACCAGGTAGGTAGACATGTGATGCACCTTATAGCCCACACAGGAGCTTTGTACTGTGTTTGAAGCCACTGATTAACAATTTATTTTAATTTTTTTGATGCGCCTATAACATACATGAGCTGTGTCTTGTGGTTTGCTCCTGTCTGCACCCTTCTGACGGCTGAGAATAGGTGCTATAGGATGCGCCTTTGGATGTTAGATTTGCATTTAATGTAGCATGGTGATATTGTTTTGAAAGTAAGACTGTGCCGTGGATTACATTGGTCACACACCGATAGTGTGTAAGGCTGCTTTGGCTTTGTCAGCATGCACTGTGGGTTGGAGCCAACACCTGGCTGTCTTCTGTTGCTAGACGCTTTATGTGAGGGCTGAAGGTTTGAATTTGATGTTTTCGGTGGCCTGTGTTTGTGATTTTGATATTGATTTTGACGCCCAAGGCGAGCTCCTCGCGATGCCATTGAAGTTGCGTTTATGGTGTTATTGAGCTGGATAAGGATATTTGAATTCTCATTTTATTGAGGAGGAAGTTGGGAGCTCATGTTGAAGGGGGGTTTTATAGTCATCGTGTAGTAGAGCCATCATAGTTACGAAAGGATGGCGTCGCTTCACGGTGCAAGGATTCCCCCTAAGGCTGTGGCTTCTGACGTAGATTTGGCATCGATCGTTTCAAAACCCTCTGCTACTGCAGAGCAATTAGATAGTCTTTACTTTCGTGAGAGGGAGGTGTCAAAGAATGGTCAGGCTGAGCTGAATGAGAATGCTATCTATGAGCTCAGTCAGCTCGACGCCAGTCTTGAGGAGTTATTTCGTGAATCCCATGTTGATTTCGTGACGCACCAGCAAATCCATAAGGTAGGTTATCTTCTTTGTAAGTGTATTGTGCCCATTCTGTTGAGATGATTCCCGTGCTTTTGTTTCCAAGTTATATTATCAGTTTTGACGCCTGATCACAGCTGATAATTGCAGTTGTATTTCTAGTTCATAAGCTTTATTGTGTTGAACTTGAGTTATTTTTGCTCTGTTGTTTACAATCACATTCCTTTTAAGTATCGTCTTCGTGTATCGAGACGCATTGCTGCTTTTGCGGGGATATTACGAAGACTTCTCAAGCACAGCGAGGCTACCACATCATCGAATCGTTTAAAGCTGCAAAGTTTGCATCGTTTCTACATGGAGCGCTTAATGCGGTTAGTCGTGTTTGTTGTGCGTTGACATTTCGTAGCCATAAGAACAAGCTGAGTGATTGGTGGTCTCGCAATGAGCGTCGTTACCATTCAATGTGCCTTTCGTCCTTTGTTTCGGAGGCTACCGCGTCAACTGAAGTGTAATGACAAAAGTTCTTTGGAAATTATTGTTAACAGAGATGGTGATGAAAATGAGCTTGTTGATGACGGATTGGTCTTGGATTCTGGGGAAGGAGTTGACTCAGAGTTGGTGCTTAAGTTGAAGGCCACACGTAGCATGATGCTGAATCAAATAAATCAGATGAGTGCGACCGAGTCGTCTATGCTCAAGTCATCTAGTTACATCGTGCGCCATGAGGAAATTCTAAATGGTACTTTGATCACGATAATGTCTAAAACATTTCAGTGCTCAAGAAACGTTTCGGCACTGCAAGTCAGCTGTTTAAAAGCGTGCGCAGACAGTTAGTTCTATTGGGCGTCCCTAATTGTTGGTCAGGACGCTTAACCGTTACGGGACCGTACGGATGTGCTATTTTGCCTTCCTAGGGGCATGTGGTTTCATTACTCTTCGCCGGTTTCGGGTGTTCAAGCTTGTCATTGGTGTAGGTTATTTGTTTGGATTCATCACTGCGTTGCAGATGACGAGATTGGTTTTGAGCCCGGCGTTTTTCGTCGCAAGGTTATTTTATCGTAAAGCGGACCATTCTTAATAAATTATAACAAACTTTATGAAATGTTTATTACTGGCGTGCCCATATACTGTGGCGAATGAAGTTGTCTATCATGACTTTGGAGTCTTTGCGCCATCCATCGACGAGTTCTATGACCTTGTCGATCAGCTTGTCGAACTCGTGCCCCTGTAGCGTATGTGTGTATTTAAAATGTAAACCCACCAGGGGGTGATCCGTTAGTGTGGCTTTGTGCACCTCCGTGGTGACCTTTTGTCGCCAATTCTGTATAGAGCTCTTGAGTTTGATTGACTTGGCTGTGGTGTAACCGATTTTTAGATCCTCTCTGCCGACACCCCTCTCTAGAGATCTCTTTATATACGTTTCGTAGTTTCGCAGGATTCGCAGCATGATGTTAGACGTGCTGATTCCTGGGGTACGCAGCATTTGGACGAATCGTCCATTTTCCTTGAGCCATTGCGAGGCTTCTTCGTCGTATTCCAAGTCCGATGAAGACACCACATAGTCAATGCGGTGTTCTTGTAGAAACTTCATGGTGATTGGCGTGGGTGGTGCCTCTATGATTTCGTCGACCCATCTGATGTGTTGCAGGGCTGCTGCCCGGTCCTTGCATTGCTGTATTACTCTTCCCTTCAGCTTCATAGCGACATCGTCGCTTAATACACCCACTATGAGATTTACCTTGCTGAAGCTTTTCTTGGCTTGTTCGAAATGTCTTGCATGGCCGTAGTGAAGTAAATCGAATACACCTGAGGTATAGACAAACACCTCTTCCCGCGTTTCTTCCTCATCTGTCATGTATAATCCACCGACAGCATCGGTTCCATCTCTGTGTGTCGGGATGTCGACGAAATCCTCCGTTTGGCTGGTGACGCTAGGCCTGGAGGGGCTGAGATCGAGGAATCTGTCGCTCCCGAGACTACTCATATCCCTAGCGCTATGGACATCCCAATATTCTGGTTCGACGGCAGTGGACCTTTCACTAGCTTCGCTATCTGTGCCGCTTTCGTCTCCCGCGAAGTCGCGTAGTGCCATTTTATAGCGTTCCATCCACTGTTCCAAGGAGTTGTAGATTGCGTTGCGTATCTCCTCGATTTTTCCATCCAGTTTGTTTCCCTGCAGGGCATGAAGCCGCATTAACATCTACTCACTCCACATGCATCCGTTGACATGATTTGTTCCGTGATATGTTTGACCCACTTGTTGATGTTCTTCTTCACTCTGATGGAATTGGCTCTGGTGATTCCGATATTGAGTTCGGATGGGTTAACGCCAGTATTAATTGACCTGTAACATCAATTAGCAACTGTATAGCACACAAATGACCAACTACATATAAACCAATAAAGGTGACCCTTGGGGGCACATTACTCATTAAACACTTGACCAATATTGTATAACATATGAGAGAGCACTTAGTATAATGACACATTATAGCACATGAGCGTTGTCAAAAGTATTTTTGAGTGCGACTTTACCAGGTATACTCATACGGCTGGACAGGATGGTTGAGTGGCATACTCGAACTATCCACTATATAGTACACAATATTCATGCACACTCATCAGATGAGCTTACTTTTCAACGTAGTCCTCATAGTTTTGCAAGATTCTAACCACCAGGTCGGTGGTACATACCCCTTCCGTACGCTTGGTAGCTTTAAACCGTCCCTGAACAGTTTTATGCCGTCTTAAAAACGATGCACCATACCTCGTCCTTCAGCCATCCGTATATATCATGTTCGCTTGCCTCTTGGATTCCCTTTGTTGCCTTCCGGCAGGTGGTATACGGAATATCGTCATGTGCGACGAAGTCGATGCCGTGCGATATCATGAACTGTTTTGTCACGATCCATGGACATGGTGCTATAACTTCATCCACCCATCGCACATGTCTAAGGAACTCCGCGCGTTCAAGCATGGTGTTCACCGTTTGCCCCTTCAGCTGGAGTGTCTCAGCATCATCCGTGACTCCGACCTTGAGCGTGCACTTGGGGAAGAGCTTTTTCGCCTGTTCCAGCTGCCTCATGTGGCCGAGGTGCGGCATGTCAAAGACACCTGTGTGACCGTGATTTTCCTGCGTGTTTAGCATACCGTCGGAGTAGACTGTGTATGTCTTATCGTCCGTCATCTTGCGTTGAATGGAACGTTCATCAAGCGGATTATAGACACATACACTACATACGATATGTCATTTTGTTTTATTATTGTTGTGTGTTAGTTCGGTGAGCATCACCCGCGCTCGCGGGCTGTTGGGATTCGTGCATCAAGAATCATGACGCGGCCGCTTCGCTCCACCGTCGCTACAGACAGATTCAAGTGATTCATCACTTGATGTTGACTCGCATGTGTTGAGTATTTCTCCCTCTTCTGGACTTTGTAATCCTTCTTTCTTTGGCATGTGCGCACGACGTTGTAGGCTTTCATATATCAATGGGAGGTTATGTGCTGAACACACATCCTTTTCCTTTAGCACGTTTTCGTACCTACACATTATTGGTTTGTCTGGCAATCCACCCACTCCTTTAAGGTTGCGTCTCTGTCTAAAATTCCACTAGAGATAAGTTGTTTGACTTGTTCACGTTCCTTTTTGTATTGATTCTGCACACATGTGATGCGTTGTATGATGCAACATTTCCTTACTCTAAGGGGTCGTTGTACATCCTTGAAAAGATCGTATGGAGTTGACCCTGGTTGCCCTACGATATCGAGGTATATTGCCTCCGTGCAGTGCGCCTTAATGAAATCTTCAAATGTGGTTCTTCCGTTAATTTCCCCCTTTGCTACAGAATCCTGCGGCGATATTAGTTCCTGGTAGAGTAAAACATTTGTAGCATTGAATATACAACAATATAAACCTATTCGGCACGGAGTCGTTTGTGGTTATGTGAACACGCACCTCTAGGAGCGACATGAATCTCTGACGTCGCTTTCGTTGCGCTCTGTAAGCACGTTTCTCTGCCTCCTTGACATTGTCCTGGTGTATGCGTATAAATACCTGGCGATGGCACTCCAGTATGTCTATGAGGTGTAGTCCTTCGAATCCCTCGAACTTTTGTTTGACGCTAAGCCAATCACGGACTTCTCCATTTGCTGATTTCTCCATTTCCTGTTCCAGTCTCTCCATGGACTCTTTTCGTTTTTCCCGTTCTTTCTGTTTGAGGTTTCGTTCCATGGCATCCATGGTTTCCTGGAACAGTTCATCCCGTGTCTTTTCGTCTGCCCAGGCCCACCATTCGTGTTTATGGCATCTTTTGGCGAATTCCACATATGTTGTGTATGGAGTTAGTTCTTCCCAGTTTTTGAGTTCGTTTGTGATGAGGTCCCCGACCATGCCACGTTTGCGTCGCATTTCCTCTTGTGTTCGTCTGTGAATTTGGCTTGCGAACTCCGAGAATAGCTGCTTCTTTTCACCCTTTGTAAGTATAGAGAACATTTGCCACCTGTTGATGATGCTATTTATCCAGTGCGGCGTATACCAACCTTTCATTGGATTCCAGCTGTCGCACTGCTGAATCCCATGTCGTACGCTGCGTGAAGTTGAAACCTTCCAGCCATTTCAAGAAGGCTGATTTTGCACTCTCCTTGTTAGAGACCTCTTGTTGTTCATATTCATCCATCACTTGTTGAACTTCTGGCGGTATTGCCCAAACGCTTTGCCGTGTTTGTGTGTTGAAGTAGTATACCTTGCCTTCCGCTGTGGCATATTGCTTCCAGGGCGTGGTTTCCTCTATCTTTCGCTCTAATGGCGTTTTAAGTTCATCAGGTTTGTCCCATTGTGACTTTTTTGTCTACAGAAGGTTGTAAACGGACAACGAATAGCAGCCAGTACCTGTTGGTTGAAAAAGTAGCGTCTGCCATCCTTCGAGACATGTTCGGTCCAATACCCGCACGTAGGCGACATTATCACAGCTAGTTATATGTGCTATGTGAGATCTACGTGTTCGTCGCTATCTCCGTTCTGTTCGTCGGCGTCGAGCCGTGGTGCCCCTACGCCGTCGTGCGTCCCTGGCAGAGTGGCTTTAATCTGAAGGCCTTTATTTAACCGTTCCCCTAAAATTTACCTTTACTAGAACGTGTACCTTCCAGGGATCCAACTTGGATATAGAATCAAACTCCTCGCTGCGGCGCTGTGAGCTGTGTTCCCCTAAACTTACACTACTTGCTGGAACTGCGTGGCATCTTCTGCTTCGCATGCATCGATAATGGCCTGCATATGTGTTTAAAATGCTAATGTGCCACCTAGCATACCTTTAAGAAGCGCCCTTCTCTGGAGGCTGCGAATTTAGGTTCCGCTGCGGAGTACTTGTCGAATGCAATTTGCGCATCTGTTGCGTCACATCCAGCAACGTGTAATAGCCCTGCTTTTAGAAAGATATCCTTCACTCCATACTGCAGAAGCTGGTTTTTGAGGTTTTTGTATCCTTCAGTCTCGTATATCTATGAAGTAACGTTTAACATCCACCAGTAGGGAACTCACCCTGATGGCTTCTGTATACTTTTCTGTGTATTGCGATACTAGATCAGCGTATTTCATTCGTATTTGCGAGCACGCCACCTTTCCGTATTCGTCTAGCTCGTAGAACTCTGCCGCCTTGTAATATAGGTCTATGGCGTTCTTATGATCTCCTCTTTCCCTGAATCCATCTGCAGCATTGCTTAGAATCCTCCCACTTTGTGCGAATCTCCCTTGCGCATTATACAGGTTCGCTGCACGCATCAGGACGTCGATGTGTTCTAGAGCTGTGACACGGTGACGGGGCGTCGTTTTATTGCCAACTCACTGTATTCATCATCCTTCTGCATTGCATTCGCAGCTTCTACTAGATTCGATGCTGCGAAGATGGTGTCTTTCTCTCTTTCGCCAATGGCAGCTGCCTCAAGGTAGCATCGCGCAGCATCCTTCCCTGAAAATCCTTAGTGTGTATAGGGGCACGTATCGTATTGATGCAATTCCAGCGGTTAAATGTAACCGCAGGTTGCTCCAATTCCTTGCGACTCACATTGTTTACGCTGCTTGTAGAGGTTAGCAGCCTGGTTAAACAAGTCCTGGGCATCGTCGTCTCCGCTACCGAATATATATTGGAAGAGCCCCTTTGTGCTTTTCTTTGCCTTACGCTCTAGTTCCTCGGGTGAGCTCATTGTTATGATATTGATAGATATTAGTTTGACACACGGCCGCCACACGGCATAGTTTAGTGCAAGTCTGCCCATATGGCAGGCTTCTTAAAGAAATTTCATTAGGATAACATTTATTGTGCCAACTTTTGGTCGTAGTATAGGAGACGAGAGCAACCGTATGCTCCTTGTAAGAAGTTGGTTAGCTGAAATGGCATGATATGCATAGGATACAAACCTACGATTTTGTATACACACAGTGGTGCCGTAATGTACATCAACCTGGTGGCCAGATCGTACATGTTGTGGCCAGGGGAGTACATAGACCTAGCGTATAGGGATACGAAGAACACTTCGTACATGACGATTGACATGAACATGAGCCCTGCATCATGATGAGTGGACTGTCTACAGATCAACATCCAGAGGTGTCAGAGATCCACATCCAAATAACGAAATGCAAATTTCTCCCAATATCTACCAACGCATAGCCGTTGCATGAACGTTACTCTGCTGATTCCTGCTATTTAGCGAAACTTACATTTATTCTCGTAATAGACCTTTAGGATTATGTTGGCGTCGTTTACTTTCTTGTGGTTCGTGTTGGCATATAGCGCGCATCTTCACTGTATGAATGTGTCTACTGTTTACTTACGCATAGTTGTGAATCCAATGGCCGCAGATGTCGATGACCATAATGAGGTAAAAGACTGAGATGGCATGAGTTGAAAGGACAGGGTAATCACGGCGAGGTTATAGATCACTTGATTACTCAATGATCAGATGTGTGCACTATGCATTGGCAACGGAGGTACCTTCTAAAAGCTGCGGGTACCGCTTGGCGTTGAGGAAGCAGACATAGCTCGAGGTCATGCGGTCCAACAATTGGTCGTATACAGCACCAATAAGAGTTGCTGCACGTCATAATGATATATTTTGTCGACATTATCTTACATTCGTTGAAATAACGCGACACATAGCCGTCGACCATATCCAGAAGCATGCTTGCCGTGTAGATGTAGACGAAGAGGAAAACGTCGGTATGGGCGTATTTCATAGACAGACCGCATAGGATAGTCCGTATGAACGCTATGTGTAAGTGTTTTATGTTTCTATTTGAACTTACTGACGCCATTTGCCTTGGTGAAGATCGTTGGCTTCTTACGCCCTTGCTTCACCATCTTAACGCGCAGGGTAGCGGTATAAGTAATGCACTAGTATATTGCTTCAGGGTTAATGTTGTAGACGGTGTCTATTTCCGTCATGAATTATATAATACTTCTTGGTTATGGGGTCCTGAGATTGTAGACAGCTTCCAGTAGATATGTGACATCTTCCGATGAAGATCGCGGCGGGGGACGCTGCCATAGTCTACACTGGCCCCGAGGTGCTCTTACTTTGCAAGATTCCTGATGATCAAGATGATATTCCCAACAAGCAGCAGGCGGCTAACACAGGGAGCAAGCGTCTGCTTCATCGCAAAGGCGGCATATTTGACCTCAGCAAGGTCATAGACTGTTCATATGGGCAGAAGGTATGCAATGTGTTGAGCCTTTTTCCATCTGTGCAGTTTTTTTGGGATTCTTCCGATCGGTGGTCTGTGCTGCTGCAACCCACCGGGGAGCTGATTACGCGAACTGTCACCCATAGAACACAGATTTTGGTATGTCTAGGTTTTTGTGGCATCATTGTGCACAGTATCGAGCTGATATATCGCTGGCTATTCTTCTTCTGGACCTACAACCTGGCAAGCGAGTGATAGAGTGCGGTAGGCATAAACCGTCAGACTTTTCAAAAACCCCGTTAGGCACAGGCTCAGGCTCCTTGACGTATTCCCTAGCTTCAAGTGTTGCACCTACTGGTTGCATCTTTACGTTTGATTTTCACAATCAGCGTAAACTATTTGCGGAGTGGGTGCCGCTACTTTGTGGCTTTCATCGTGATTTAGGGAATTTTTCCGCCAGTGCAACCTCACAGAAATCATAAAAGCGTATGACCGAGACGCATACCTTCCTGGTGCCTTCCTCGTGGAAGGTGCAGTTGGTGGTTCATCGATTGATTCGGTGTTCCTTGACTTACCGTCCCCCTGGGACGCTCTTGAAAACGCCAAGATGGTGCTGAAGAACTTTGGCAAGATTGTAACGTTTTCACCAACAATTGAGCAATCGCAGCGCATCTGCCAGGCCATGTCTGACGCTGGTTTCATCGGTAAGTGTGAGGATACCATGTGTTGTACGTTGCTGCAGAGATCAAGACATTTGAGATTCTTTGCAAGCCGTGGGGCATAGGTTTTGATGACCCTGACTCTGCTGCGGACACGGGTTTTGCGTGTTACCAGCTTTCGCAGTATAATCACACGGGTTACCTTACTGTCTCGACACTAGTTAAGGATTAGCGTTATATTATGCACTAAGTTGTTTTAGTACGACAGAATCGAGATTTACAATTGCAGCATGTCTATTGTTACATTTAACTGTGTTGCCCTGTGCCAGTGAGGCCCGGTGACCTCTACGGCCAGGCATATTTGAGCAGCCTTTTGAGTGATTGAAGCAGGTGTTCGTCGTCAACCGCTTCTATAGTGAAGATATTTTCGAAATCCTTTGCATCAGTTACCTTCGACTTTCTCAATAGCGTTGTTACTGTGCTGTTGAGTATCTTACGTACCATTTGGGAGGAGTATTCCCTGAAATATTCTGCCAGCGTGAGCACATCGTAGCCGTTCAATACTTCCGGATGTTTTAAACTTTCGGAGCCAAATAGCAGATTTATCCTTCTTGGTATTTCTTCGGACGTGTAGAATTCGTCGAGTGCCCGCAGTATTGATGAATTTTTTGTTATATTTGCAATTTTCAGGAGTTTGATCCCCAACCAGTCCACACGTGCCCACCATTTACGAACATTTATCGCCGCATTACCATTGGTAATGGCATTTTTTAGGTCGTTGTAGTACTTCACATACTCCGCTCTGTCCGGCTGTGAGAATGATGATAAGAATTTGGATCTACATTGATGTGCCAGCCGTCCTGGTATAAGTTTGGCGATTTTATGCCAGTTATCTCCATATGCGGCGTAGAGTATCTGGAGCATGTATAGCTGGGCATCGTCGAAGGTTTCGTCCGACGTATTTTTTCCAATCGCACGCCAGCGTAGCCTGCACTGTTCGTTAGTTTTGTTGCCCATTTGACGAGCAACTCTCTTCCAGCATAGGGAGGCTGAGCGCTTATGGCCGCGAGCATTCGCATTAACTTGGCGTTGTACGAGTTGAAGCAGCCGCTCGTCGTCACGCTGATCCCACCGTTTGTTTGTGACACTTTCTTGCGACGAGTTGGCTTTTAACAACTGGTACAGTGTCAGCCCCAGTTCTCGTGCTACTTCAGCCCCTCTACGTGATATTAGCTTAGAGCTGTAAGTCACTAACCTCTGGAGGTAGTCGCCATTTGATGGGAGTGTAGCGAGGTAGTGTCGCACCTTGTCGATTTCTTCTGGTGAGACTGTGTCTATTATAGTTCCATCTTGCATGGAGTTGAGGAATATGGTACAGCATTCGGTTGCAAGTTTACACTTTGCACTTTTGATATTGGCGTTTACATCGTCCGCCACCCGTGACCAAAGGGAAGCTAGGTCAAGATCTTCTTTGGATACTTGAGGCATATCTAGACTAGGCAACGCCTGCTCGCTATCTAAAGTTCCTATGGTCATGGAGAAGATGCGTTGGAATGCTTTGGTATCATTTGCCACGGAATCCACGACACTCTGGAAATCCTTCCTCCGGACAAGCGACACCAACACATCTGCCATTCTCGAGGTTCCTAGGTCAAGATATGTTTCATACAGCATGCGGGCGCTGGCGACTTTTATCAATTGGGCAACTTTGGCACGTTCCGCTGATTCTAGTCTATTGTCTAATCCACATGGCCCCCCTGCTATGTCGACTGCCAACTGGTTCCTGACAGCAGTGTGGAGGCGCCTAATATGGTCAGGTTCCCATTTTGGACCCTTCCAATCATACTTCCTTCGGAATAGTGGTAAAGATGCTGAGAAATTATACAATTTGATTGCGTCGTCGTTGGAGGCTGGTCTGCGCCCGCGCGTGTCTACGAGTTGCGATATCTCGTCCTTCATGTTAAAGCCGGCAGGTGATGCCGCTCCAGAAGGTGTAAGAAGTTGTTGATCGTGTGTGAGCCAACTTCGCCTCCGGCGTGCCACACATGGCGTTTGATGACGTGGACAATGGTACCCTCGGTTGGGCTTTTCCCACGAGTTACATTGGCAGATCACCGTTAGTCCGGAGTTTACAATAATCTGGGTTGCTAGAATACCAATAAATATACGAAAATTCTGTGCACAAGTATTTTCAGCGCCTACGTATGTTCGTATTTTCAGCGCCTACGTATGTTCGTATTTTCAATGCCTTCCCTGCGCCCGGTATTTAGCATTTTCTGCGCATCTTGTAATGAAATTCTATCCTCTGGACACCTGAAGCCGATTTATAGCGTAGAATGCATTTCACATATTTTGTTATACGCGCGAATGTGTACGTACCATCGAAGCAGGTTGTATGCGACGTTGGCTACCGCCATGAGTCTAGGGTTTCTGCGCACAATGTATCAATTTCGCGATATGATTAGCTTTCCACCACATGTTGTGTGTAGAATAGCTTAATTGGTCGATTACCCTTTGGCAATGGTGGTTAATATATTCCTCAATGATCCTTTTGAATGTATCATCTGAAAGAGCATCTCGAGCTGTTTCCTCTGTATCTCATGATGTTATCCAATAGACACTAACGATTGCGTCACTTGGTGAAGCGTCTAGCAATTTTTTCATCTCAGCCCTGAGGACGTTTCTTTTTGGTTCATTTGCCCGTGTGATCTTACCTCGAAGGGCTGCCTAGTATTTCGATCAGAGTGATGACCTGTCTAGCGTCACTTCTATCATGAGGTGTTTAGTTTAGTTAACGCTCGCACTTACTCGTCGTTTGATGCGAACAGCGGTCTCAACAGTAGCATTTCAGCGCACATGCATCCAAAGGCTAAACTTGTTATGGTAATGCCATATAACCTACACCAATTGTCCACAGAAGTCTGATCAAATATTATAGGTTCTTCAACACTGTAGCGTCTAATCACCGCGGCAATAACGCCTGCTTTTTCGTTGGGTGTTTTCAGGCCGGCGAGTGTAACGGAAAAAACGTTGCACTATGCAGGGGCACCACTGAGTATGAAGCTGGATCGGACCTACCGTGTAGTAAGTTCGGCCGAAGAGTAGTTCTGGAGCTCGATACCATCTGGAGCAGACGTATGGCGTCGAGGGTGTTTGTTTAAGGTCCATCTCCGAAGTATTTGTCAGGCACAGTCGATTTATTTTCTTTGCAGAACCTGCATGACTATTGCCATATTCTCTTGATGGATGGTTTATGTACCTAGGTCGCAAACCTTGGCTATCGAGGGTCTGCGGTCGTCATCGATCTGTTTTGTTTGTGATCGTGGGTAAGGGTTTCAATGCAATAGATCTTAACATCAGACACAAGAAGAACACACCACTATCAGATTGTTCACAAACTAGCATGTTATTCAACACGCTAAGGTGGTACATGTATGTGCATAACTCACAAGTATGTTGTCTGGTTTGAGATCTCGGTGCACCAGTCCTCTGTCATGAAGTTCAAGGATCCCATTCAAAACATCACTAAAGCAGTTAGAGACAGGAATGATGACACCTACCGCAGTACGCTGACTACAGTATAATCAGTGTCCACGTCTGCAAAATGTTGACGCAACTGAGTGGGTGCATTCTCCGGTGGAAGCCTCACCATCATGTGTTTGCCCCCATTCTGCATTGCTGCATGTTGTACAAGTTGTCTGTGTTTTAAATAGCGTATGAACGCCCGCAAACTGTAAGGGACGTGTTCAAAAAGGGAATTTTGCATGATGGTTCCATTGTGATTCCTGGTGTAGAATGTTCCCAGATACTGCATGACGTTTTCCGCGTCCTTACAGAGTCCTAGGTTTATAAGTTCCCGAGAACGTTTCATACCACTGCGCGACTATTGATAGTACTAATCGTTATGCTACTAACAACTTGCGTGTTCGCTTCACTGCATACTTCGTGCCAGCCTGGTCCGTTGCCAGGTATACAGCTCCGAAGGCACCACGTGCGATTTTTTTGTGGAAGATGAGTTCTGACGGGGACATAGGGAGTTTAGTGGGTGAGGAGAACTTCTGTTAGTGTTCATAAGAAAAAGACACGGTCATGTGTAACACGGTTGAGGGGCATAGACAGCAAAGCGTGTACAGCCAAGTTGTGTGGTTTGCTGCACAGTGACTGGATTATATCACACGTATAAGCTCACAAAGTGCACCAACTACCATATAGACAACTTAGAAGACTCACCATTTTGATTCTGCGTTTGGCTCTGCCACACACCAGGTAATTGCTGTTGTTTTGGGGAGCCCTACGGAGGGGTGTCTTCTTCGTTTCTTTCTACCGCGGTGCTCTTATGAATTCCAGGTTGCACGCTAACTTCTACTAATTATGGGACTTATGATCCTGCGCAGCCTGTTTCTCCTCTGTCTGCTGGCGTGGCTCAGTGCCACTTTTCCTCCCTCCAAAGCTGCTTTTGTGACGGATATTAAGGTGAGTTAATGTGTTTAGCTTAGGTTCTATTGTCGTTCAGGTCGATGAAGAGGGTATGTACGTCTTCCCTTTGTTGTTTCACCTGCCTATTCAGACAACCGAGACCTCACCAGTGAGATAACTGTAAAAGACTTTATCGATAAGGTACATAGCAGTCATACATTACAGCACTGTTTCAGAACCAGATGTTATTGGCTGAGAATACGTTGATATTATCTTATTTGACCGAAGAAGCAACCTGACCACATCCTACTATCGCATCACTTTAGTTGAACTGAATGAGATCATCAATTTCGTGTACCGATGAAGTTCTAATCTTCCATTGTTCATCCAACAGTAAAAATTTCAAGGCGTCGACGATGCCTTCTCCCGTGAGTGCGCTGCCGTTTACCCATATGATTCTGTGCATTGCTTTTGTGATTAAGCATCGTTGCCACATACCTGTTTTGTAGGTGCCTCGGCTTATTCAACTGCGACATTAGGCTCGCTGTATTGCTCCCAACAATATCCTAGATCACCATTGGTTGTTTTTGAGAATCTTTAACAATGACACATAAATTGATACACGCACTGTAACAGCCGCTTGGTCTGCAGCGTGTATATTAAATAGATAAACGCACCGTTTTGTTATTGAATAACACGTATTTAGGCGATTGGTGAAAGAAGTTGTGCTGTGTGATGATGTTTGCGATATGTTGCAATGCGGAGCCTGTGGCGGCTGGATCAGTTGAATCCAAGACTAGCAGCACCCTAGACGAATACTAAACCAGTAAATAACACCATAGAAATCATGATTACCTTGATCTGGTCTTCTACAACGTCGTTATCGTCGTTTATGCCACATTCGCATAGGCACACGCGGATTGCGTCAAAGTGGTTCACCTCACAATGCATGCATAGCTCAGAGGGTGCGAGGCAGATATGACATAGAGTAGTATCTTCCTCGATATAGCAGCTCGTGGCAACCTGAGTATTATCGTTCGGTTCATGCGGTTACCTACTGTTTGTATAAATTCTCCAAGTTTTATACGGTATAGCAACGCACTCTTTCCGGAATTCGGTGCCCCTACGATGAGTATCCGCTCACTTTCCGATACTATGCCAAACAACAGGCTTCCAAGCATTCTTTGTAGCACCCTCACTGCTAACCTGACGGTTCTGACAACGAGTGCCACTGCAAGACAGGGGACTCTGAATGCCCACCGAAAGCATTCCAGCGGCAATCGCTTCAAAACGTTAAACAAACCCATTCATTTTATTATATGAAAACGACGAGCAGACCGGCTCATTTAGGCTGTTTAATTGTTGCTTGGTGTGTTGGTGGGATACCTGTGGCATTTGACGTATGCTACAGCTGGCCACCTTTTGTTTACACACGTACGAATGATTGAAGACGCCGTAGCCTTCCTCATCACAATATTAGGTGTGTAGGTTAGCTGCGAATCTCAGGATGGTTTGCGCCGCTCGTAGCTGTGCATCTCGTAGGACGTGTTCATCGCTTGTGGACCCCGCGATGGGTAAGTGCCATTATATCGTCGCATTTACAATTCGCTGTAGCGGAAGGCATGCGCCTTCATCTATCCCATGAGTGTGACGCTGAGATTCGCACTTCTACGTCGGAGTTAAAAGGTGTCATGTGTCGTTTGAACTTCAAGCTGGTTGGCGGAGTATGTTAACGCCTTAGGGCCCAAACAAATTTGCGCAGGCTGACGTGGTTGAATTGGAGTTAACATCAGAGTCCGATCTGTTCTTTAATTACATTCACCGGTATGTCTATATACATGCAGCGAAGCTGCCCGCGTGATACTTTTCTCATAAGCGACGTACTATTTGGCTTTACATCGTCTTCCAGACGTTATGCATCTATGTCGATGTCCGTTGTTCTGGATTTATGTGTATTACAATGCTCTAATTTTAATGTTACAGAGTAACAAGGGATGAGTACACGGAAATCTTTGACAAGCAGCGCCTTACAGCACAATTTGAGTCTTATGCTTCCACACTCACTAAGATGATACGTTCATGCATGAAGGACAAGTGAGTTTCATAATGATTACTGTGGGTCAATATGTATAACAGATCCTTCCGAGCTGTTATCTTTATGACTCATGAAAAAGGGACTTTACACTTCATTCAGGTGGGTTTTAGTGCAAAAAATACACAAACCCTTTAGACCGTTGAGCACAAATTCCTTGAGCTCCTTCAATGCCGATTGCGTCGCGCGAGTGAGTTCCGCATCGTGGACAACATCACATATCGGTACAACGCGCTCAAGGAACGTGTCAGCCATTTTGCTCACCATTTAAAGGTATTATATCCCTTATGCGCAACGATCATATTCACAGGAGATAAATGACATCCTGGAAACAAAGGATCCTGAACTGATACGTCAGCGCCTCCACGGCTAATGGAGGCTGTAGGGCCAGCGCACATCGCTGTTATTATAGCCTCCTGGGAATTTGTCGCACAAAACTATCGCAGTTAAAATGTTTCAAACGCGCTGGAACTGTTTTAATGCGGTAATGCTATCTATCACAGCATTCCTCAGTCCGGTGCTTTGTCTACGAGCGCCCATTTCACCGGCTGACTTAGCCTTCCTCGCCAATTCGCCACCCTCGTATCACTTACAGCGTAACTCTAAATCAAATGCTGAAGGGTTCGATACGATTGATGCGGTAGATCGTGAGGATTACCAGGAAGGTGGAGGCGATTACCTCAGTGAGGAAATGCCTCGTTCCCTCGATATGGTACTGATTTTAATGTTGATTTAACAATTTACAGATGCCACCAACTGTAAACAATGTTACATTGTGCGGCCGCATTGGTTTTGTGGATCAGCCCGTAATGCTGGGCAACGGTTACAAGGCATTAAAGCTCGCAATTGCCACCAGTGAGGTGTGTAGCTACCTTTCCTTTTTCACCCTTCGCAGCGCGGACGCATGGGAATGGTTAAAACATTGTGGCACAAGGTCGTTCTCTATGGTCAGGGCAACGTAGACTATGTTCACTCTCGGGCTCGGTAGGGTTAGACACTGTCCAGTTTAAGATATGTTCAGTGTTGGGGATCGCGCTCTCGTTGTAGGAACGCTGACTTACTACAGCCCTCAGCAAAGTGGTAAGGCGTAGATCGTGTATCGATACAATATGCGTTAGAAGGATCGCAATATCGCGCAAAAGTCGCCGAAGTAGCTGTTCGTACCCGTGGCTCTGGCCACAGTTTCATCCTCTTACCCAAAAACAAACAGCAAGGAGATGATTACGGCGCTCCTATACCTGACGATAGCAGTTACAACTACAGTAATGTTTAGTACCATGTACATCGACATGCATTGCATATGTGGGCGATGTTGTGTGCCGTGTATCTTGTGATAGTGTGATATGAAACAAATAAACGACCTCCAGACAGAAGCAGCGTAGCTCAGAGGAAGAGTGTGGGGCTCATAACCCCAAGGCCCGTGGATCGAAACCACGCGCTGCTATTTGCTTCGAGGTACTTCACAAACCTTTAGGATGCCGGATATCGTATGATCACTCTTTACCGCAGATATTAGAAGCATGGCATACCCAGATGACCCGGTCGTGACGGAAGCCAATCTACGCTTCTACTACGGTGTGTTACATTACTTTTACGTATATTTTGCTCAGAGAAGCTCTACCCAGTCCGTGACATGGTAAGATGGCTGCAATATGAAGGTGTGTAAATGTGTGGCAATCGGGTGAATATCTCTGTCTTCAGGTGAGAAGACTAGGGGTCTCCTACCGCGCCGTGAGCTCTCCTTCACCTTCCAACGCGACGCTGGCGGTGTTACGAACGAGTTTTACATGCGTTGGCAATCTTTTGAAAACCAGAAGCAACTGCAAAACATGCTTAGTGGCCGGGACAATGTTCCATACAAGCTTGATATTGGTTAGTCGCTGTTTGAAACATCGAGACCGTCATCCTCTGGTGTCCACTATCATAGTATCAATGGTGTCCTACATTTGATGGTGTATATATTTTGTTATTCGTTCATGCGGTGGTCCAGTTATTTCCTCAACCTTGGTTGCTGCATAGGCCGCGGGATGCTGCTCGCTATCCCTATTGCCATGTTTTTTCGGGATTTTAAAGAGGAGAGCCTGATACATATTTTCATGAAGCGTGAGAATCCGTCCACTATTACCTTGTCTATACTGTGTTATCCTTTTATTATGCTTTACACCTGATTCTCTGCCGCCACGCTCACATGGATTTTTCATGCAATATATTACACTACGCATATTCAATGACTATTACGTGTCATATTTTGGAACTGGTTGTCGTAGATTTACTATTGCATTACAGGCGCCATATATAATAGACCGGTTTCGCTCATGCAGTTAAGTGGGAGCAATTTCCACGCTGTTGAGAGGGAGGTGGTATTTGATATCGATATGAACGACTACGATGACCTTCGTACGTGTTGCACGGACAAACGTATATGTCACAAGTGTTGGCGTTACATCAGCATTGCGGCCGAGGTTCTAACAACAAGCCTCCGTGAAGACTTTGGTTTCAAGAATATATTGTGGGTCTATTCTGGTCGGCGTGGTATCCATTGCTGGGTTTGCGACACTCATGCACGAGCACTTCCGAGTGAAGCGCGAAGTGCCATCGTAGACTATCTGACATTGGTTTCCGCGGGTGATGGCCACAAGAAGCGTGTCCACCTCTTTGGATGTGAAGAACATCCCTCCGTGCAACGCGCATTTGACATTTGTTATCGCAACTTCGACGCTCTGCTACGTGAACAGAACTTCTTAGTTTCCCCTGCACACCTGAAGACAACATTGGATTATATCGGCGAGAAGTTCGCCAAAGCCCACGAGTTCTTACAGAGTGCGGTAAGGGGTTCCGTAACTAGCTCTGTTGATTTATTTAACGAGTTATGCAAGAAGCTTGATGTATGTAATCCTGCGGACTACCGCAAGACCAAGCAGGAGTTTCCAGCCAGGTCTCGTGCCTTCCCTACTCCCTTCAAGGAGTTGGTGATTGCATTTTCTTATCCTAGACTGGACGCTGCGGTATCTAAGGATATAGGGCATCTACTTAAGGCACCGTTCTGTATTCACGCTAAGACAGGTATGTCTCCTACACAGGTGTCTTCTTAGTGATACACAGGTCGGGTGTGCGTTCCCCTGGAGCCTGAACAGATTGCAACCTTCCGCCCAGAAGAAGTCCCCACTTTGCGTAAGCATTATTTGTGAATTGCTTCACAGTGTGTAGTTGCCTTACGGCATTATTACGACAGTCACGGGGGTATGAATCAGACGCCACATCGTAATGTCGTTGCAGGTGATATGGAGGGGTCCCCCCTTAACGCCTATATACGTTTCTTTCGCGAGAAATTCGTTCATGGTTGTACCATAAATGGTGCCAGAGGTAACTATTTGTGGACTGTGTGACACAGTGTGCAGAGAGACGTGGCGTGTCGTACACATAATACGGCATGCCCTATACGCGCCGTGGCGAATCAAGCCCACATAGAATCAAACTTTATCACATAGCTTGACTCATGTAATCTACTTCTAATAATTTTACAAGATGAAGTATGTTGCGGTCGTTGGCGGTACCATGAGTGGTATCGGTAAGGGTACTGTGATGAGCAGTATTGGCGTGCTCTTGCGGTCCTACAACATTCCATGCACGGCTTTAAAGATTGACCCATATTTGAATGTCGACGCGGGTACGATGTCGCCGCATGAACATGGTGAAGTGAGTTATAGGTGTGGTTTTCTAATATTCGCCAGGTGTATGTGCTTGATGACGGTGGCGAGGGCGATCTGGACCTCGGCAACTACGAACGATTTCTTAACATAAGACTTACACGGGACCATTCGGTAACCACTGGAAAGATTTTCAGCTTCGTGTTTGACAAGGAGCGTCGTGGCTGTTACCTCGGCAAGACAGTCCAGGTACGTCTACTTGCCGATACTATTTGATCTTAAACGCCCAGATGGTTCCTCATGTTGTTAATGAGCTTATTGATTGGATTGCCCGTGTGGCCGAGAAACCAGTGGATCGCGTAGGGTGGCGCAGCCCCGAAATATGTCTATTAGAGATTGGCGGAACAGTGGGAGATATAGAATCCGAAATCTTCATCGAAACTGTGCGTCAGATGAAGTTGAGGCTCGGCGATGAGAATATTTGTCTTGTCCACCTTTCCTACGTACCTGTAGTAGGCCCCAACAATGAGCAGAAGTCGAAGCCTACTCAGCACTCTGCAAAGGTATGTTATTACGCCTTAAACGCACAGTTAAATGTGAATATAGGAACTTTTGGTGCGTGGACTGCAAGCAAACATGATTTTCGGCCGTTGCAATTTGGAGCTCACCCCCGAAATCAAGAGGAAAATTGCCTTTTTTACACAGGTACAACCAGAAAATGTGAGTAAGCCTTTACTTTAACACGTTATATTCCCAAACAGGTCATTAGCGTCCACAATTCTTCTGATGTCTACAACGTGCCTCTCATCCTGGAGTCGCAGAACGTAGCCCAGAAGATCCTTAAGGTAATTATATCTTGCATTGCCAACACAGTTTTCAGCTGCTGAATGTACACCCTAATACCGATCTCCCGCTTCCGAGCATGTATTCACTGGCAAGCTGGAAGCGCCTCATTCAGACCTTCGACCGCGAAGTTACAATCGCAGTTGTGGGCAAATACAGCTCGTCCAATGATGCATATCTTTCTGTGATAAACGCTTTGAAGCATTCTGCCATGGATGCCGGAATGTCGCTCAATCTAAGGTATGTGAAGTCGGAGGTTCTAGAGGGCGATTTATCCCTTGTCGGGGAGTTCCTTTCAGGGGCTGAAGGTATTGTTGTGCCTGGAGGTTTTGGCGAACGTGGCATTATTGGAAAGTTGCGGGCTATCAGGTACTGCAGGTTAAACAAGGTGCCTTTCCTTGGCATATGCCTCGGCCTTCAGCTGGCTGTGCTTGATGCAGTCCATGAGTTCGATCCTGAGGCCGTGCATGGAGAGATGTCCGAAGCTCCGGAGGAAAGACAGGCGATAATAGCCATGCCAGAGTTTCTTGGTGAGGATCAAAAGGGTGGGAGCATGCGTCTGGGGAGCCGTGAGACTTACCTCGCTGAGGGGTCGCTTGTATATAAGATCTATGATCAACAGCCGGTCATAAACGAGCGCTTCCGCCACAGGTACGAGGTAAACCCCATGTTTGTGGACCGCCTGTCCAAATTCGGGTTCTCCTTTACTGGCAAGGATGTCAGTGGTAGGAGGATGGTTGTGGTAGAGCTTCCTAGCCATCCGTTCTTCCTTGGAACGCAGTTCCACCCAGAGTTCCAGTCTACACCATTCAAGCCTAGTCCCCCGTTCCTTGCTCTGATACTTGCTGCCAAGGGCGAGTTAATGAGCCGTTTGGATGCCAACGGTGGGAAGCTCTATCCGGGAGCGAAGTATGATATTTAAGGAAAATACTGGAGCAACAAAGTTGTCAATGCTGTCGCCATTAGGAACTCACATACACAGTTATGAGTTCAACACTAGGAAGTAGTCCGATCGAACGAATTACTGTGACCATACGATGCTCCATTCGGTAGTGTGCCCTCAATTGGTATGGTATCCTTGGATCCCACTACTGCTGCTCACGTTTACAGGGACACTACTTCGAGGGTAGCCATAAATACGCTGGATTCAGTTTCGACTCGATATGACTATCACTAAGGTGGACATGATTTGTCTCTGCGCCCATGTTACATGGATCTATGGAGCAACACAAGCCCTATAATGAAGATCAATCATCACGTTAAACGTGCGAATAACATCTAAAGCTGGCGCTATTATCGTGTGAATGGATGACGTGGCACAACTTACGCATTATGCATGCGTTACATCGTCTTGCCTTCTTCTTGAGGCATATAAGACGCTATTTTCTTACACCTACCCTGCCTTTGGAAGGAGCCCATACCATATTCTTTAACACAGAACACAAGTTCAATATACATATTCTACAAAGTATTACACATCCCCAAATCGTGATATTCCATGTCTCAATGCTAGATGTGCAGAGGGACACCATGCCCGGCGCCATGTAAACGCTGGAGACCACAGTACTATTTTCGTGAGCACACTGCTACAATGGACAGAAAGATTAATGGCATTGTCGTAGACAAGGTCGACCCAGTCGACACTGAGGTAAAAGAGCAATATAGCGCGTTCAAGGAGGAGGTTACCAGGCAGGCCCTGCTATCCTTGCGCGAGCGTATTCCACGCAAAATTTTGCATTTCAGCAACTGGGTGGTGAGAGTAGTAGCGGTCTATGTGTCAATAAATGTGTAGAAGGAAAAGACATCCACGGGAGGTCTCTTCCACTCCCGTGACCTCGATACTCTCTCTTACCGCATCTCCGCGACTGAAGGGGCAAACGCCAAGAAGACCAAACGGGATGCGGAGGAAGTACGTGTGGTGTTAATCGTTTCAATGTGCACAGGCCAATGAGGACAACCGTATTATGACTCCGTCTCACAAACAGATATTCAAGGAGCTTGAGTCCATTAAAAGAGAAGCTGCGGAGCTTATAGAGATTGTAAGTGCAAGTGATTGTGCGTATAAGTAACCTATGATTGCCGTTTTACTCTTGTTATGACATAACATTAATGCCGGCATAGATTGGTAACATTAAGCTGTGGATCCAGTTGAATGTGCCTCGAATCGAAGATGGAAACAACTTCGGCGTCGGCATTCAGGAGGAGGTTATATTGGAGCTAACCCGGGTGGAGGACACTGCATTTAACCTCCACGATACAATTGTGAAATATTACATGGCGAGGTGGGCGTCAGTTTTCTATATTTGACGATAATCAGAGCTAAACTGTGCACAAAGGTCATCAAATACCCCAATGTATGCGACTACAGCGAGGTAAGAACGCCTTTTCAGGCCTTGACTAATGCTGCCTTTCAAGGCTATTCGGGAGCTCGATGAGAAGGAGTGGATACACATCAAAATTACAAATGTGGATATGAGAAACAATTACAGCATGATATATGACTTACTATGCAAGGTTAGAGGTGAAATTATTTACGTCAATATTTTTCAGAACTGGGAGAAGGTCGTTAAACCAAAGAGCGAGGATAGCCACTACCGCATGACATTTTGATAGTATTACAGCATCTTGATGTACTGTTGCGGTATGCCGAACTGATCTGTTAGCTCAGTTTTAATTGGAACTCGCCCCTGTGCGTTAATGGGTGTGAATATTGTAGTTCTAACCTGTATTGAAATAATACCATTGTTTACAGAGACTGCGCTTGCAAACCGTTTGCGCAATGTCTCCGCCACTGAGTTCTCGTCCACGTTGAAGAGGTAGTTAAATGCCCCCTTGATTACTGTTATATGTTTCCTGTTCCCCCGTGGTTCAACTGTGATTGTCACCGGCAACGCGGCACCCTTACATACTGCAGAGGCTTCTTCACCTCTTAATATTTGGTGGTACTGGGTGGCGCCGTTTATGTGTTCGAGGATGACATCCCCATCGTTGCTCATGTGTTGGATGACTGTCTGCCTGAACTCGTCCACGGCCATCGGCTTCGTGTCCACGTGCACTCCCAGCTGCGCCAATGCCTTACGTTGTGCTGCAGAGAATGCCAACAAACGTCTTATCCGAATCTTGTCAGTCTTCTTGTTTTCCTTTTCATTCCCCTTGATGATGGTGATGGGCTTGAATGCTGCGTATTTATCGCAACTCCGATTGATGTTAACCACACTGGCTATGCCTCGCGTTTCCTTAATGGATATAAGTCCTTCCTTCGACCACGTTTGGAACATTTTTATAAGCTTCTTGAATGACGACTTCTTGTATGAGATCAACTGGGTGGCGTTATCGGGGGAGATATTATCCTCCCACATGTCGGCTTCCTTGACAAGCCTCTTGAAGGCAGCCGTACCTACTAGCTTTGTACCATCAGCTGTCATTTGACTGTACAGGGCACTGATCTCCATCGGTAACTGGTCGTCTGCGATTCCATGTAGGGTTTGGAGAAAACATATGCGCAGCACAAAATCCACGAGGGGAATTGGAAATGTGACAGCTTCTGTACGCGCTTCCTTATTGTCCTCATCGGAGGGCTGAATGCTTAAATCGTCCAAGTTTTTTACGACGCTCGCCGTATCTTCGTCGGGTCTTGCATCATCAACCCCAAGACATTCCACCAACATAGCAGGCTCTTGCGTTGTATCCAAATCACCTTCCAGCTGGGTTTCAGCCACTAGGGCGCCCTCCCGAATGGATGACGCATCATGACACGAAGTCTGCCTTACTGTCGCCTGATCGTGCGATTCCTCATACGTTGGGAACGGTTTTGGAGATAATTTGCTACGATATTATGCAACGAAATGGCGACACATATGATACTCACCACAGCCCATCACCAAAATAATGCAGGATTTCCAATGCACGGCCGGTGGTGCGTAAATTCCCCTGTGCGTCTAGAGGGTTCTCACATATGCCAACAGCGACTGGATACCTGTAGCAACACGTTGGTCGAAGTTATGAACAGTCAAACGAACGGGTTGCCGTGTACAAGCACAGTTGCCAGCGTTCCAGCCTTGAAATCGGTCGACCAATTGGTAACCCCCGGAACCATTAAATGCGCACCGCGCACGATGAAATCAAGTACTGGGTGATGTATATACATGGCAGGTAGCAACTGCGGGATGTTCCAGAGCGCGTAAATCTAAGTGGTATATGCAAGAGTGCAAATGAGAGATACCGTCGGGAATATAAGTCCACTATGCAGCGATACGAGCCAAGGCTCCTGTCCAGCAAGGTAGACTAGATGTCGACTACCGGATACCTTGGCAACACTGAGAGGCGCCTTTGCCGGTATTATGGTTTCAACTTCGGCATCGTTAAGAGATAGTGCCTTAATCGTGCGCGAGTGGAGTGTCTTGCGGTCTTTCGAGCCGACGAGGCAAGTATGACCAAGCCCTACTTTCTTAAACTGCGAGACTATGAGTGTTTAATAGAAAGTGCGAACCATTCCGACAATCGCCTTTAACTGCAATCCTATACTAACTGACAGCGGATTGGGGCTGTACAGGTGCGCACGTCGTACTCCCCCGCTTAAACAGCGATATTGAAAGCATTACACACACTTCATTTTTAATAATGAAGCTTCATCTGTGTAAATCTCGACGTCGAGCCAAGGGCGAGCCTGTTGCTGTTTCGCACCCTGCCGGCGATATCGTGGTCGAGGAGTCCGAGAATGAACTCGCGGTTGCAGATCACAACAAGGACACACAAATGGATCCAAAGGAATGTATAATGAAGGAAATAAATATTGACTACGTGGAACAGGATTCATTAAAGGAGGATCATGAGTGCCCGCCGGTTGAGTATGTCAACGATGCTCCGTCGCTCGACAATGATGAGGATGAAGAAGAGGAAAACGGAGATGGCGGGGAGTTCGTGAACTCACAGGACACCTTTGCTAGTGTGCGCACTTTGGACGATAGTGATGACCAACTGTCGGTGCTTTTGAGTGACATGTCCGTGGCAGCCATTGATGACCGCCCGAGCTTCACGCGCGATTTCAGCAACCTCCAGAAGTATTGTAACGAACGGCTTTATGAGTTGATGGCCGATAAGGAATTGTCGCTAAAGTGTGTAGCTGAACTCGTTCCTGGCGTGGCGCAGACCTGCCTTACAGCCGCTGCTGAATGTCAGACATTCTCGCCCATTGTACGAGGTTGCCTCGGTATCCAGGATAAGGAGGAAGAGTCACTGGAGAACAATGAATTTCGTGTGGCTACTCAAAGAACTCCCCCTGATATGCCCACAATTCCCACAGGTATTTGGGTGGTGGACTCTATCAACGAGGCCCTCGACAGCTTCTGTGACGGAGAGGTATCTAAGTCTGTCGGCAACTTCTTCAAGTTGTTGAACTTAACCGCGCTTTTGACATACTTTGGGGACTCATCTGGTAACAAGATTGCTGGCATGTTGAGTCGCACAAGTTCTCTCGTATCCCGTGGTCCCGAGGCATGGAGGGAAATTATCAGGCGCATAACAACCGAGAACCCAGTTGAGGACAAACCACTGCCAACGATTCCGAACGCTAGCTTCGTTTCGAAATGCGAGACTAAGCTAACCGATATCCCAGACCTTGATTACGTCCAGTGCGGAGATGGCCCGTTTAGGGTTTACTGGGCCTACACCCAGAAATGGATGCGGAAACATTTCAATCCCGCCATTAGCAATTCCAAAGAAATGTTCGACGGGACACAAGAGTGGTTCAACTCCCTTGAGGATTCTACCCAGGCGCTTTTCATTCGTCTATCGAGGACATTGTGCTGCTATCGTCCGTAACTGAAGCAGCGTAGCCTGATGGCCCGGTGCTGCCCATTAACTATGTTCTGTTATGTACATGAAACGCATATAGTTACACATCGATATGCAAGACGGAAAATAGTCTCATTATCCAATAATGGTGACTCCTTCATCAAATCATTTTAAAGACCTCTCCTAATATAGTGTTTTATTTTATCAATGTATCCTGCGACGTATAATGTGTAACCTGGTTGATGGTTTCTCGGTGTCACGCACAAGGTACGACGGGGTGCGTTGAGAAATTGCGTTCCTAAAACAAAGCATAATTTACAACAAGATGGCAGCAGAATATCCAGCTTTGAGCTTCCGTTTGAAGCGCATGCGTTTCTCATCTCGTATCGTCCCATTTGTGTTACACACTAATGAGAAGGAGTCGCTGCTCGCATCCGTTGTCAACGTACTGTTCTTGAGGAGGAAGATACAGCTGCCTAAAGAAATAACGACGCTTACGTTCGATGATATCTGTCGCTTGATAACCCCTGTTTGCAAGCGCGAGGATCCTGAGCTGGTGAGTTCACATATGCCTCTTCTTGCCATATTCGCAGATACGCTCCACTCTTGGTCGGATGACCACGGGTTGTGGCACCAAGTTCCCACTAGATTCGCTAGCTGTGGTGTTCGATGATGACGTTGCGAAATTGCTAAAAATGCTTTCCATTGATGTCATGCATGGTTGCCTTGCAGGTAACCGTTACAAGGCCATCAAGCGCCATAATTTTGAAGACCTCGCGCACTACCTTGGGATATACGCATTGAAGGGTCCGTTGGAAGGTATGTATTTCAAGGAAACTGAGGCTGCAGTCACCAAGACTTTCCTCAAGAAGTATCAAAGTCGGGTTACCGAAAAGGGCCTCCAACTGCTAAAGGAGAAGTTCCAGCCGAATGACAACGTGATTCATGCTATGTACCATCGGGATCGCTTCTCTGCATTGATTTTCAAAGACGATACCTTGTACGTGTTAATGGCTGCGGCTGTCTACGAGACGCATGGCTGCATCTGGGAAATGGTTGCAAGCACGGGCTTTGTAGACCAGGCTTTTAAACCTTATCACCTAGATCCAAGCGAGATTGTTAACAGTGATGGCACGCCTAGATTACCGGACAACGATGAGGTTAATGAAGTTGATGCGCCGTCCGAATCAACGAAGGTCCCCATGGTGCCCCTAGTGCAGCCACAAGGCAATGTCCTAAAGCAACCCCAACCGCAGGGCAAATCGAAGCTATCTGTGCAGCACGAAGAGTCTACGAACGGTAAACCCACTACTACGCCAACAATCAATGGTATAGATGCACCAACAGCCCACCCTTCTGCTGCTGTGGTTGCGGAGCCCGGATGCAAGTCCAGCCCATCGACGAGCTCATCTTCTAAGTCAGGTGAAGATGGTACAACATCTCAAAGAAAAGGCAAGTGCCTCGAATGGCTAAAGTGCCTTTTCAGATGCAAGCGTACCAGAGAATAAACTTATTCGAGGAGACAACAACGATGTAAAGAGCTGTTGTATACATTAGACACCTGAACAACGTAATGCATCGCCGTTTCTGACAGTTTTCAATTATGTTGCGGGCATTTTCTCATTCGTGATAACGATCTCAATGCATATGTAGGTGGGACGGCATAGACATACAAGGTTGGTGCCTAGGGTAGAGTATGAAATTTTTATATCACACCTAGTAGTATACCGAACTAGCATAGCTACGAATCCGTATATGTTCACATCAGGATCTGCATATAGTACGTCAAATCATGAAGCGCCCCTTGAGCGATACAAGTTGCCGTATGATCGCTACAGTATCAACAAAGACGGCACATTCATACGGATGTTATATCCGCGTTCTTCTCCATGTTATGTGTCTTAACGCAGCGACTCCTTCGTACGGGTGGTATGGCCATGTAGTAGGGCGCGCCTGTACACTTCCACACCTCATGACTAATACCAGCCGAAACGGGGTATTTCAAGTATACGCGTATAAAGCGGCGTGATGTCGCAGTTTCACGAGACCTTCACGCGCGCCAGTCGTAAGGACCCATTGCTGTCCTACGATGACTTCGCCTCGCGCGTTTTCACCAGTGGCTTCCTGGTGTGTTTCCTCTTGCCAATAACGGTGTATTGCTTCTACCAGTGGACTGGGCCGAAGAGAAACGGACTGGCGTCAAAATACAAGCTTTGCGATGTCCACGTCGAACGCAAAAACCAGCGCTGCTTCCACTGTGGCTGTTCCCAATGCCGTTCACGGAGGGAAGCAGAAAAGAATCGCAGATTTGCACTGGAGGATTATATGAGTTTTTCCCGTGTGGCTCAGGTATTAGCTCTAGCCTTTCTCTGGTGGCTAGTATTTTACCTCATTAAGGGTGAGTTCGGCCGATCTAGATGGCTTTCACAGTGCTCAGGTATCGACGTGTCCCAAAACATAAAGAAGTTCGACCCTTTTGAGTATCTAGGTGTTCCCAGCGGTGCGTCTAAGAAGGAAATTCAGAAAGCCTATAGGCACATGTCGCTGCGGTATCACCCTGACCGAAACCCCAACGATCCTGAAGCGGCAGCTCACTTCATACTCATAACTAAGGCGTACAAAACGTTAACCAATGACAAATTCCGACAGAACTACGAGCGTTACGGCAACCCTGATGGGCCCGGAATGATGAAAATTGGTATAGGTCTGCCTCGGTTCCTGGTGGACGTGAGCAACCAGGTGTTGATCCTCTCCCTCTTCTTCATAGTGCTCCTCATTGTAATCCCAGGGGTGTTCTTCTACTATTACCGCAGTCAGAAGCTGTATACGGCCATGGGTGTACGCCTTGAGACGCTTCAGTTGATCTATTACACCATCTCAGAAAACACCAGGCAGAAGGCACTCCCCGAGATCTACTCATGCGCGACGGAGTGCTCCACAGTTCAATCAAACCCTGATGACGAGGTTGTATTGCGCAAGTTCTTAGACGATGTTGGCGATTTCAAGCGCAAGAATGTCACAAAGGAAACACTTCGCAACTTTGTCGTGCTTCTCTGCCACCTGAACCGCAACACGGAGCTTCCGCCACAACTGCAGAAGGCGCAGGCAGAAATACTAAAGTATAGCATACTAATAACCCAATGCATGCTTGACGTAGCCATGTGCAGACGCTGGATGATCACTGCCAAGTCTATTGTTGAGTTTAGGCGGTGTCTTATCCAGGGTCTGACAGGTCGGCGTGATGCGTACTTGCAGATCCCCCACCTCACGGAAGAATCTATAGGCCACATTCAGCGCTCCAAAAGCGGTGCAAAGAGCGTATCCGAGTATATTGCACTCCCTATGGAATCGAAGAAGGGTCTTGTAGGCATGAGTGAGGGGCAGATAGCAGATATTGCTGCCTTCTGCCAATTCATTCCCAAAGTGGAGCTTACAGTGGATGTGTACGTAAACGACGCCACCGATATCTGCGTTGGGGATCTTATGACCATCGAAATCAAGATCACTAGACTCAACATGCCCGAGGACTGTGCCTTGATGGGACCTGTGCATGCACCTCACTTCCCCTGGGTAAAGTATGAGGAATGGATCATTTTGCTTTCGCATGGCGAACAGGAAGATAAGCTCCTTGCTTTCACACTATCGTCGTCACGTGAGCGCGTGATAGTAGAAAAGATTTCCATACTTGCGGAGAGACCCGGCAAACACAGTGTGCTGGTCACTGCGATGTCTGACTCCTATTTCGATTGTGACCAGACTACCCGTGTGGAGTTCGTAGTTAAGGTCCCCACTGAGTCGACAGAGTTTAAAATCCATCCGGAGGACATTGCGTTGGACAACGAGCCTACGGCTTTGGGCAGAATGTTAGGTGACCTCTTGGGTGAAGACGACAGCGAAGAGGAGGAGGAAGTAATGGATGATTGAGGCTGTTCATATCAATGAAGATTTATTGTAAACGGAATGTGAGTAGTGCCATATCTATTGCGGCACTGGACATGCAATGCCAACTGGCAGAGGCGCAGTAAAACACTGCGCATTCACTCTCCACGTTGCCATAAGAGCCCTTAAAGTCGTTGAGACATCGACAAACGGCAGTAATAAGCCGTAATAAAAATAGTAAAGGCGCATAATGTATTATGTATAAGTCGTCATGTTTACCTACTGGAGCGCCATTCCCTGGCTATGCTCTGCATATTGAGGCCCTATAGCCAAGTTAGCTATGCTGTGAAGCTTATGTAGTGAGCATATAGTTATAAGACTGTAGCTATCATCTTAAATACACGTAGCTAAACATGAAGAAAATGTTCTGAAATGTGTGATCATTGCGAATACCCTTAGATTTGGTGCCTAGGCATAGTAATCCACCGTTGTGACTTTCTCAAGTGATTGTACACCAGCTTCAGTGGGTTTTATGGTATAACTTTGATGAAGGGGGCATTAGTTTCCGCGGCGCGGTGGCAGGGCCATAATATCTGATTGCCTATCCGTCGTGAACATAATTCTTCCCGCATTTATAGAGGCACTTGTGTATCTCCAGAAACACCTAGTAACTGTGCACCACAGTCCTACATATCTGCTGGCACATCTCAAACGTGACTCAGTGGATGTGCCACGGTGTTTTGAACCTGCAATTGTCCGCAATAAAAATTTTAGTGATGGAGCGTACCGAATCTGAAGACAGCAGCTCTACGCTGTACAAGGTCATGGTAAATCGAAGGATTGTTGAGAAGGTACAGATGAATATGAATGCTCATGACAGTACAACCCCTGGGGCAACCGATGGGGCAGGAACCATCCACCAGCACTCCTTATGTTGCACTCACCCAGACGAGATTGATAAGCTTACGCGGGAGAACAAAATCCTTGAGCAGAAGTATAATGAGACTTTTGAGGCGCTGGACAAGGTTAGGCAGACAGCACTTGAGGCATCGGAAAGGGCTCTGTCACGTGAGTTCCGCATCGTTTTCCTGGAGAAGGCACTCCACGGATGTGAGGTTAGCTTAGGAGAAGCGAACGACCAGTTGAAGGAACGTGACAAACTGTTACAACAGGCCAAGAGGGACATGGAAAAAGAACTAGGGGTGTTGAGATCCCAGGTGGATAACCTCAATTTGCTAGTCAGGGGCAAGGATGCACGTATACTCGAAATCACTAATGAGCATACACGGGCGCTTAAACAGCTAGAGGAGATAAAACAGCGAAAGAGTGAGCTGCTAAAACAACTAAAGGACATGTGCGAAAAACTTAATACAGTTGTGTGGGAAACCAATCAGCGCGAGAAAATGCTCAACAATCTAGAGAATGAGCTGAAGAAACGGGAAATGGAGCGGCAGAGCGCCTTTCTCAACGAAGTTACACGGAGCAAGCGGCTTCTTGTCAGTATTAAGGTCAAGGAAAATGTGCTTAATAAGGTGATAACCACCAAAAACCAAAGGATCCATGACCTAGAACTGCAGGTGAGGCAGCTGTTGGAGAAGATAAACCGCATTAGTGGCGTGTTCTATGACATAAACCAGAGCATGGAACCGACCATGAAATCGCCCCCCTTCGAATGCACAACGAGCGCCGACGAATATAAACATGTTGAATGCAATGTAAATGCGCCATGTAACATGCAACTGCTATCTGGACGTGCGAAACTGCTAATATAAAATATTTCAAAAGGTTGGTAAGTTGCGATCCGGCTGGTAACGCCACTCGTTCAAGTATTGCTCCGGATCCTTTGGCTTATACTTTTTAGGGCGGTAATCTGGCCCGTGCCACAAATACCGGCCTCTGAAGCCCCTGCGCTTGGAAACTGGGCCACCCAGCGGACGAGATCCTTCTGGGATGCGATTCAGCAACCGTGGGCCGTCCACAGTCTCCAATGAGGCGCGTGCCCCTAGCACTGCGGGATGATTGTACGGCAATGCGTCGAATAACAGCTCAATTATGCGACCTATCTCGTGCTGTTCAAACTCTCTCAAAGATATTAGATCCTTTTTGAGCATGGCCACAAGGCATTCGTATGCCTCAACGGCCATATTCAACGACTCGGTCACGCATTCCTTGAAGTACAGAGCAACACTAATATTCTGCATTATCCATACCTTTAAAAACATCGCGCGTGTTATATCAGTGGTTCTTTCACTAGAAATTACGCACCCATATTGGTTTTCTTCAACAAACTCCTTAAGCAATTTTGAAACGTGCGTCACACCTGAGGTGCCGTACTGCCCAGCTTCTTGGTGCATGTTAAACGCATACTCCTGATTCAAACCATTCGCATTCCCATTGTCCTTGTGAGATGTCATGTGGAATTTGGCCGATTCTAGCTGCAGGGTGTCTGGGCTTACATGTGAATTGTACCACGCAATAATACCATCCACATTAGCCTCTGAAATTTTGGCGATGATATAATTTATCTTATGTAAATGCGCTTCAAGCACATGTATAGCGGCAGCATCTCTGCATGAAGTATTGCGCTGGGAGGTAGGATTGTATAAATGAAGCTGTGCCAGAGCAAACAGCCGCCTCAATTTGTCATCAACTTCCAACCTTTGGATGTATCCCTTTTTCAGGTGAGAGAGTGACGCTAGGGCATCCTCTTTCGTACTCTCAGAGATTATCGCCCTAGTCTGCGCATCTATGGCAGAGTAGAAAGCTTCCTCAGAGGGGTCTGAAGTTGGATTCTGTACGGCCACAAGACGCCTGCACAGATCGGTGGCATCAGACAAATCACTTGCACCAGTACACGCTCCTACACTCCGGCCATCATGGATACCAACAACTATCGGTGCTGTCGTAATCCCTAATCTGTGCAGATCTTCCGGATGCAGTTGCTTTACATCTTCGGTGTAACATCTGATCTTATGCTCCTTCACGATACCTTGGACAACCGGATCATTTACAAGGCCTGCAAGAAATTTGGCTGACGTACCAGACTTTATAGCGAGATCACTATACAAATGCAGGAGCATTGATTCCGATTTGAGAAGCTGGTGGCTGGGCAGCTTCACCCAAAGCAATTTGAAACGACTAACATACAACATGACATGGTATAATTTCGAAAATTTAATCTGATATGTGCGCGATCAAGTCACCACATGGATCGGGATAGATAACGCTTCCAACACACCTTTAGACATGGGTGAGCCGATACAAGAGGCAAATCAAACGTGATAGGACTAATTCTAAGCATGTGCAAGAGCATTTAAATAACCACAGTTTATGGCTGTACCATAATTGTGCCTATGGGAACAGCACCAATGGCCATTGCCAAGAAGCTATTAAAGACAGTCCGTTCGGAAAGTCGTTAACTCGATGATACTTTCACAAATCAAGGCGCGTTACGCTACTATGATAGTATAACAACACCTGTTAATTGATAAGGTTGCATCAATAACAATAGCTCGTTCATTAGATACACATTCATTGGAAAAACGTTGCGTACGCTTATGACAAGTGCCTAGCACATGTAAGCGCGCATGATTGATATAGCAACTACGCAGTGCCAGATTCTATGCCATTGGTGGCAATCTCAGCACCTTAGGTTGAAATTGTGTCGCTATACGAAACATAAATCGTAGAAGGCAGATTCGTACCTATGGGGGATACACATTAATCACCAGAAGCGTAGCCACGCTTCCGCGTACGATTGAGAAGGACAAAAAAATGTAAACGTAGTCGTATCTTCCTGTGTTTTCTGGTTCCCTAAAAATTAGCCATATGAAACATATGGGCGTCCTGCTTTAAGCTTCGCACTGCGAAGGAATCTGATATAGGAAAGCATGAAAGCAATACAGGGATGACGCTGCGAGGATTTTTGGATTCGTACGCTTGTACGGCTATTGTCACCCTAACGCTGTTAGGCAGTCAGTCCATATCCATCTATGTGCTCTTACAGCATCTGCTTCACTATAACAACCATCGCCTGCAGTCATATGTCGTAAGAATACTCGTATTCATGCCCATATATGGCGCCATTACGTATGTGTTGCACTTACTGCCCGGATTGGGCGATATCCTGGAGATGCTACGCAACATATGGGAGGGGCTTCTCATCCATTCCTTCCTATGCTTAATGATGGAATACTGTGGAGGCGAAAGTAATTGTGGGCAAGTAATTTCTCGTGATCCTGCCGTCATCAAGCACCCGTGGCCGATTTGTTCCATTAATTCGTGCTCTCTTAACGAAGACATACCTCTTAATGTGGGTTTCGTCAAGCGCTGCCGCATGGGTACCATGCAATACGCATTTGTGAGACCGTTGCTAGCCATCCTTTCAGTGGTATTTAGGCTCTGTGGGATTGAAAAATGGTTATTGGTGTCAATCTTCAAATCCCTGGTTATCAACATTAGCGTCTATGTCGCGCTGTATGCACTTGGGCTCTTTTACCTAGCGACGAAGAATCATCCCGGTCTAAAGAAGGCCAACTGCCTTACAAAATGTCTATCTCTGAAGGTATCAGTCGTATTCACCTTCTATCAGCATTGCATCATCTTTTGGTTCACAACGCTGGATCACCACTATGCAGAGCGACTGTCAACCTTCCTCGTACTTATAGAACTGCCCTTTTTCGCAATGCTACAGAAAAAGGCGTATGGTGTGGATGAGTTTTTCGACCATAAGGGAGGCTCGGCATACGGCGACAAAATTCCAGGTGACATGGAGAATCCCAGCGCAGTGCAAACTGTATCAATATTCGACGACCATGTGCTGAACATTTTTGCCAAGGTCGGACTATCTGCCGAGGACATTCGCATGTCGGGCTCCATAGAAGGGGTGGAAAAGATATGTAACAATGCTTCGATGGCGCTGAACATGACTGACCTCTTCAATGATATATACTACAACTGCAGCGATCGGTATCGAAAGCACAGTCTATTGACGCAAGATAATGCTGATGCTCCACGTAAGGATCTGCCGCTTAGGGAGCCAAAGACTGACCCTATCAAGAAAACCTCTGAGGACTTTGCCGAATTTGATAAGGTACAGTCCCAACAAAGGCTTGAGGAACAAGCCACTACACTTGCGAAACTGCAGTTCATATAATGTCGTAATTCAATCAATATACACCCAATTTCGTTCAAATCCGCTTGCACTGTTACATTGAACTTTTACAAAAGCCATTCACCATGAGAAACTACGACGCCAACGTCTCCTTCATGATGTATATCCAATATTGAAACATTAATTTATCATATATTAACGCATGTCCTTGCTGTTAGGTGGGTTGATTTATATCTTCACAGATTCGAGGCTCGTGTTCGTAATGTTAAGGGTGGCAAGCACACGCTTGTATTCCTTCAGGTTGTTGCGGAGACAGTCCTCCATGGGGCCTAGCAGGTTTACACAGCTCTCGCGCTCCAGCTCCACGACCGTGCACTTTCCCACAGCCTTCACAGTGCTCGCCCTAGGCGTCTGAGCCAGTAGAGCGACCTCTCCGAAGTAACCCCCTGGAAATGCATGAGATTGCGGTTGCTGTAGTGCACATACCTTCAGAGTAGGATTTCACCAATTTACCCTGGCAGTAAGCCTCTGCCTTGCCTTCGAGAATCATGAACAGGCTTGTTCCCATGGTGCCCTCGACGATGATGTCTTCATCTTCGAACGTCTTCTCCTTAAGCGCATCGGCCAGGCGACACCGGTCGTACGGGTCGAGCTTCTTCAGCAAAGCCACACTGCGCAGCAGCTTGTCGTACTTCTCACGCTTATTGATGACGGCTCTGCGAACGATGTGATTAAACGTGGAGCGGTCGAGAGTCCAAAGCTTCATGTCAGTCTTCGCCACAACGGTGCATGCCCTCGGACCATTGTACCTGCAGCAAATGTTAATGCATGAAAATGAGGTCGTATCTGCCCGCTTTATATCACAAAGTACTAAGAAAACAATATCAGCTTCAAAACATGAGCACAGGGGCACGCGATAGAATAAACCCTAGTAAGGGCCATAAATCCAGCATGGCTATGCGCAATGGACAACGATACGTCATTGCCGATAGAGAAGAAACAATGTTCTGAGAAGAGTGCACGCTTACATCAATGCCAACTCCCCGAAACATTCCCCGTCGCTCATCGTACAGAGGTGACGGGTCTCACCGTCTAGAGGCTGAAAAGCTATGACCACCGATACACATTTGCCTACAGATTTCTTGCTGAAGTCAGCAGTTCCAGATTCAATGAGGAAGAGCTTGTCACCCGCATCGCCCTGACGGATTAGTGTGTCACCAGCGCTACTCCAAATATAAACCGCAAATGAAACTCTACCTCGCTTCAAATGCTTCAAATGCAGATACGAGCACATCCAGATCCTTGGAGGAAACCGCAGAGAAGAGGAAACACTTCATTACCGTCGCTTTGATCTTCGCAGCCTGCTCTGCGCTCTTGAGATGTACCTGCAACTCATAGCGCAGTCATTAGCAGTGACATACTGGCGCAACAAATCGTGATGGGTCATTGTTGGCACCAAAAACTTCGGCAGAAATGGATACACGGTTACGTGATCGCGCTAAGCGGATTGCCTGAATCGAATGGGCACTCACTATGGTAAATGTACCTCTGCAAAGGCAGCGTTTTCTTCATGCGCGCTCATTGTTATTTAAATTAAAATACACATAAAATTATAAAATGTGTTAGCTGGAATCGAACTCATCATAGTCGGGGCCTACGTCCTTTTGTGCCTTATAGAAGCTTGAGAGCACCTTCATACGCAAGCGCATCGCATACTCGCAAAGAGATAATTCACGAAACTCAATAGAATCTCGGAACGCTGGGAGCCTGCAGTCGCTGCGTACAACCTCATCCACTGTGAAATCTGCCCGGTAGTCCGGTATATCGTGCTCGGCCTTGTAACGCTCCAGCTGAACAAGTTTTTTGCGCAACCTGTAGACGCGATCACGTATAATCTTTTTAACCTTGTGCGATGGGATGTCCATTAGTTCCGGCATCAGCTGTTGCCGTATAAGCTGGAAGGCGTCACGCTCCAGGGAAACACGGCTCTGCCGTGCTGCCCTAGGTGATACCTGGCAAACGAAAGACGGAATCATATCGCTCACCTTCTTGTAAATCATCGTCTTCTCGTATGGAATAAGGCCCTGGGCATCACAGTTAATGTCGAGACGTTGCGAAATCTTGAGGAAGTTACATAACTGAAGACGCAAAAAGTCGTTGGTTCGCATGGAAAACAGAATCTCCGATGGGTTATCCCACTGCGAGATGCATATCTTAGCATACACATAGTCGAGCATATGTAATTTCTCGTCATATATCACCTCCATCGGGTACATCGGATTTATATAACCAGAACGCGAAATGGCGTCACGCACCCACTCGTAACACTGCGCACGCATCAGAGCTGGGCTCCCCGTAAATTCCACACCCACCAGCGGATCATAAAACTGCTTGGCGTCATAGCCGAACGGGAACTGCTGTCTCGTCCTGCGTAGCGGCGGAAGAAGGTAGTCGTGAGGATCCATACCAAGAGCAACACCACGACCCTTGTACATGCACAATGCATTATATTGATACAGCGCATCCAACCAACGCCCAACATTCAGACGATTACTTGTCCTATTTGCCAGAGCAATTTGACGCTCACGCTCGAAAATCAAAATGTCAAACTTGTTAGAATTGCACACAATCCCATCTGAAACAGGCCCATTGACTGTCAGCGCCTCCTTATTAGTAGCGAGCACCGGGAAATGACAAAACTGCCGCGAATGTGTATCATCCGAAATGTCCAAATGCTCCTGAATCAGCTGTATAAGGAAGCGGTGGTGGCGAGGCATCACAAGGATGCTATTGTCAAGTGCCACCATGTCAGTCACACAAGGGAATATCACAGAGTTCATGTTCAGTGTACGCTTCACAGGGTCTTTGCCCTTGCTAGGCGCCATATCCACAATATACAAAACAGCGTCAACGGAACCACGCGCAACGGAGACATACATCCACCTATTCCCAAGATCACGCCCAAAACACGCCGACAGGATCTCCTCCCTTCTGCCCACCCCAATAACCTGGGGGAACCTGGTGTGCTCCTCAAAGTCTACCTTAAAAGTCTCGCCTTCTCCACGTGACAAGAATAGACGATACACAATAATACACTCTGTTCCGATAATCGCTATCATGCTACCATCGCGGTTCACATCTATGCTAAAGTAACCCTCTTCAGATTCGGGAACACTTGTTTGGCCCAGCAACGATCCAGCGGTGTTGAAGACGTAGAGGTTAGAATTAGGAGCCCACACGGCGACGAGAGAACGGTATTCCAAATAATCCTTACTCTTAACCTCAGAGGCAAGCAAGGTTTTACTGTAGTTACACTTCACTGGACTATCTGACTGAATTAAATATTCCAGATGGTCGTGCCTGTAAGGCTCTAGATACCAGTACGTATGGATCCTATCCAACGCCATGAACTCTGGCGTATTAGTCACCCTGGCTTTAAACTTCGAGATGAGGTAATCGTGTGCCACAGGAATCGGCTCTGGCATCGAGTAGATAGAACGCACAGCTGCCACACAAACATCTCCGCTAGGCCATTTGGAATGCAAGGTCATTAGCAGAGGGGGGTGTGATGTCACATATACGACACAGTCAAGCACCACAGTGTACGGTAGGGCATCGTCTTTGCACGTTTCTACATCCTTCATCACTGCATGCTTACAAGCCTGACACGAAGAGCATGTATTGTCAAAAGCGGCGGGGAGTTCTGTACACACGCCTTGTAGATCATCCAAAACAATCTCACACGTCATCACTTTGAACGCCTCCAAGATGGCACTATTCCGCAACTGAGGACGATAGTGGCACAACAGCTCGACATATTCCGTGTCCATCGAGAAAATTTTTGCCCCATGCTCATGGGACGTTAACGCCAACAAAGAATCGTCGCAGAAGAATTCTACACGATTGGGGCGAAACTGACACTTGTGGGACATTGTACTTGCCATATCCAGATGCATTGTCGTATTGCCAGTAGACACAATCGCTGTACTAGAGTTGATCACATTCATGTTCATGGACGCGCCGTCATTGAACTTGTAGCCGTAGATAAACTCCTCAACGGGATTAAAGTACATAGTGTCATAGATGATAATGGCGCATGGCACTAAAGGAAGGAGATCTGGTGTGGGCTTCGCGTTATTATCCTTGATGATACTCCGTAGGCTAGGGGTGCTCAAGGCAACCTCTCTAATGACACCACCCAAGGCGTCTACATTTAAAGTTTGATTGATGTATTGTTCGACGTTGTATTCCAATTCGTTGTGCTGCTCCGCCAGCCTCCTCTGCCTCTGCACAGCTTTGTGATAGTTAGAGGTCCTCATTGCCTTGCCGTCCTTAAACAGTACGTTCACCGACCGCTCCACGGTAGCGTGCTCGCGAGGATACGTCGCCATAGCAGCCAGACGACCATCACTGCTCACGGCAAATGCAACAACCGATCTTCCGCGTGGATCTTGCACCTGGCGGTGGAGCCGAGTGCACGGAATCCTTGCAGCAAGGCTGCTTATGTAGAAATCCATGCTTATACAGAAGGAAGCGCTACACAGATGCGCAACATATAAAATACACGACTAATGTAGCAGCCTAAAAGCAGAATGGCCACCACAAGTTCCTGGATTATCGAGCAATTGGTGGAGACGCTGAAATACGCTGGCGATCGAACATTCTGCGAATGCAATGGCTAACGTTCCATGCTAGGTCAATAACGCTACGAACGAATCGAGCGCTACATAAAAAACAGATCGTTCATATTATACACCGCGTTTTCCCGTAGTGTCGAAGGTAACCAGGAAGAATACCCCCATCGGACGCGCGGTGTCTTGATTATTCCGATATGAACGTTGCAATCAAGACCGTATATGAAGCAGTGCAACGGCACACCCCTAGCAATTATTTTGTAAAGTGTAGGGATTTACACGCAAGGGTACCATAATATGATCCCTCTCATGACAGTAGATGTCGGAGCGCCGAGCAATATCGTCCAACAAGCATTCTTATATGCTTTAAACAACTGCCCTGAAGGACCAGTAGCTCAGTTCTACTATCTGTCTGCTAAACTATATCGGTGTATTAGTGACGCTGTGAATTCACTGCCACCCTTCATGGAATCCGTGGAGGATGCGGGAGTTCCCAGCACTGGTGAACGGATATCAATTGAGGTGGTGAAGGCAGAAGTGGATGAAATGGTAAGAAAGAACATTCTGCCCTTTCGTAATGCCACGCCGGTACAAGAACCGCCGACGTCTGGTGGTGACGATGCCCATCCCGAATACGCATGCAATAATAGCGACAAACAATCTGGGAGATCGTTCGACTTCGTGAATTGTAGTGATATCGAATGCTCTTCTAACTCGTCAGATGATGTTAGGTACGTGAATTAGAATGCTTCTCTCTCATGAGATTGCAGATTTTTTAATACGGATGGCTCACTACCAGCTGACATTGACGAATTCATGGAGCTCTTAGTTACTTGCGCCAAAGAAGTTGAACTTCAGTGCCGATTTGGGGGAGATTAGCGCGCTGCTGTGAATTCAAAGGAGAAAATTCTCACCAACACCCAGACAGGTGTATCGATTGGGGGGCCAATGTATATTAGACTATATCAGAAACTGGTTCTAAAGAACGCTGCCATTCTTGTAAAATGTCACACCCTATTGCTATGGAAGAAATTCTGAGTGCTGAATATGTGAAGGGGAACGCATTCAACACAAGGATTGATACTGAGGTTGACGCTGCTGTGCACGCCGCCACACCCAGCAAAAGGGAAAACAGCACCGACACCAGCAGGTCCGACACACCAGAATATAGGGGCGGTTATGTTAAATATGGAAATCCATGTCCGAGTCCGGTGGAAGGTGGATCACACAGCGACAGTCATAGAAATAAAGATAATAACAAGAACGCCGATATGAACCTTCTGGTGGCAGCCATCGTGAAGTATTTGGATTCAGAGGTCTAGTTAACCGAATATTTCTGAAGATATCGTACAGACGTTTCTTGGAGACTTAGATATGCTGGTGTTGCGAGAATATATGTACTTCAAAGTGCAACTGGCAAAACTAACAATGTCGACTGTCAGAAAGACCTAGATGAAAGTGACCGACATACCATTTTAAATAACCTAATAATAATTTTTACCTTTTGCGATGTACATTTTCCAGAGATACATATTGATTGACGTATTTTATCTGTCTAATACAAAAATTGCCTGACATTGACCATGTGCACATGAGCACAAGGATGCCTCAACTGAAACGCAGGAGCCGATGCGTCGGCACTACTGTGAAACCAAAAGCAGCACTGCTACGACATCAAAAGAGTAAAAGACGAAGCCACTTTTACACAGTGTCCGTGGCTCTATATTGGATATGTAAATAGCACGACGCCTATATTATAGTATTCTATTTTACAGGGGGTTGACCATACGATAGAATAGGTGGTTTTATACAATAAGAGGAGCGTCCGACAAATCAATGGCAGTGCAAATAGGGCACTCAGATGGCTTGTGGGTAGGTTTCATGGCACAGCCGCATTTTGTAGCCATGTAACGTGCAGTCTGATCGACAGTGGTCATGTCAAAAGGGGTGTATGTTTGCATCTCGAACGATTCATCAGCGGCCTCAGAATGATCATGAGTGTGCTGAGATGCAGCAATCGAGGAAGCCCGACCTGGAATCACATTGTGAATGATAAAACCGGAAACATACCAGAAGACAGGCGTGACGGCTGCTGTTCCTCTGCTTCTAACATTTTCTCTCTTTCGAGCCTCTCATTTTCCTCCTGCTGCCTGATGCGCTCCAGCTCAGCTTGCTCCTGAGCTAAACGTTCTTGCATGGCCTTCTCCTCAGCCAACTTCAGCATAGCCTGCGACTGCTGCTCCTCCTGCATTATGCGCTCGATCTCAGCCTTACGCATTTGCTCACGCTCCCGATGCTCCTGCTCCTGCCGAGCAGCTTCCTCAAGCTTCCTCATACGCACTTCCTCCTCATATTCCTTTTGGCGCTGCGCCGCCTTCTTCGAGCAACACAGCGGCATGGTGTAGACTAAGAATAAATAAAAAAACAGCAATATAATGAAGCAAGACAATACCAATATACAAAACTAAAATAATTCGACAAAAAAATATTTGAACACTAGTCACGTTAACAAATGCATGAATTCAAGATGAAATACACATCTACTACAAATTAACACATGTACCTCAAGAAATTATTATAAAATGAAATGTATGTATAATTTCATAAATAGTCATTATTAAAACTTTAAATGGCTCGAAAGACTACATGTGTAAAACCTACATGGCAACAGAATTGAAGAATGATAAAGCTAATATAATGCTTGCGTCAAAAAGGTGCATACAAGTCCTCACCGTACAGCGTACTTATGATTACTTAATGTGTTTTTTGAAGCAGCGGAACATAGTGTTCTGGACTTTGGAAGGACACGATGGTAATAGCCAGGCAATTGCGGCGCGCACAAGTGCACATGTATGACACACCTATCTCATTTGTGTTCTACCTTTGATTCAGCATGGAAAGCATTCTGCATTACTGTCACACGAAAAACCATGTAATCCAGTTGATCAGATCATTACATACAAAATCACACATATGACCACAATTACGTCCTCTAGAGAAATTACATGTATAAAATGTCGAAGCAAAATATCATCCGCCTCTACGAATAATCATGGGAAATGTACACGCGCAACAAGGATCACGATGCTATGAAATCATGTGGCTTCATTTGGGATTCCATCACGGTTTATACATATAAATCCTTTTCCGTAGCATGATGCATATCAATTGGCTATGTGTAATCGGTATGGAGTTCAATATAATTCATGATAGACATCAAACCGCGATTGCGATCATCGTCAGAACATATCATTATAAATGTACCAACCGAAGCATTTCAGTATCGCGATGGCATAGTAATATTATATGAATGCTATGTGAAGCCACCGCAAACGACGATATATGCCAATTCCCATAAATGTAGCAGCGCGACCGTCATCCCGACTACTCCGAAATACTACTACTTATTCAAATTCATAGCAATGACTAAGGTACAAGAGAGTGCATGTGATACTACAACATCCTATTGCGGTGGAACAATGTCAAATTGCGACGTCCTAGGTCTCGCTTATGTCTCCGGGAAAAGAAACAAAATACCTTAAACACCGAAAAGAGAGACACCTTAACACGGTATATATTTCTAATTTCACCGACGTATATGAAAGGTTTAATCAAATGTGCAGTTGCGAAGATGTCTATTGCATGTTAACGACCCCGCGGAGAGTCATTCATATCCATTCCTCATGTAGACATGGCATAAAGACACAAGTTTTGAAAATAAATCAGCCGAAATTAGACGTCAGCAGAATTATATTACTAGCAAAATACACCGAAGCTTTTACCTTAACATACATCATGCAGGATTCCTCATGTCGTGTGGCATAATCTACGGACAGAAATTTTCAACGCAGCATATCACCACAAATCATTCATAAAAAACAAATGAATTGGACGGGGCATTGAGACGATATACCATCATAAGCAAGCATCAATTGTGGGAGACGATTATCCCTACTTTCGTCATACTTGTGTGGGTGCCATATAAGACTTCCCCACCCGCGGATGTCGCAAGGCGGGGGTTACTTTAATTTACCCAAAGAATAAATATAACACATCCAAAGCGGTGTTATATTTTAGGTATTCCCCAAACAACTACACTCAAGGAGGCAAAGTCTCTCCTTGATATCAAACAATTTGTCATCAATCGTGCATTAAGTGGCAACTGCCTCTTAGCGCGGCCAAGCAGCCCATCCTACCAAGCTACCTAGGTGTACTACCGTTCTGATGAAAATGCAGACGTTCCAGGTTCCGTACTGTGATCAATTCGTGAATTACGCACCTGCGCAGGGGTATCACCCCTATCAGACGAATGGGTTCTTACCTGGAGAGGGGATGTGCGTCTATGACGATGGCTATGGCCAATCCAGAGACGAATCCATGAACGTTAGATACTATCCAACCCCTGTGGAAGATGTCCCTATTGCATCTGGTGGCCATGGAATGTATCTGTACGTGGATCCTGGAATGGCGCCAATGAACGACTTCAGCGCTACCTTGCCTTACGGCAATATGGCCTACTGTGCACCGGGGGAGCAGCTGTTCTATGGCGTCCAGGGTATGTCCAATTCGTGCGTTCTCGATTCTGGCAAGTGTGGTCTGGATGAAGAGGCTAAGTTAGCGGAGTCAAGCACGGCAGCTACAACTCCTACCCTTGAAGCACGCTTATGTCCGGAAGCCATAGGTGACGGGTTTGACATTGGATACGCGTATGACTTCAACGCCACAGCGCTCGCTCCAATGGACTGTGGTATGAACATACCATCCAACGATTACTACGTCAACTTCACAAGTCCGCACAACCTTGATGACACATTCACACCCTTTAGCGATGCCGACGCGCTTGTAAACGATGCTGCAATCATTGAAATCGCCAATGAAATTGCTGCCAACGTTCGTTACCTCCCTGACAAGGAGGCAAATGGCAAATACTCCCTCGACAGCAATCATCCAATTCATTGTGTATGGCGTGATCTGAACCGCGGGCACTGCAGCTGGCGGTGTCGGTGGTGGGAAAACGGTAAGAGGTTGAGTAAAAACTTTAATGTCAAGCGGTTTGGAGAACGTGAAGCTATGTGGATGGCGATCGCCATGAAAATAAGGAACTCAACCCCAGTGGAGAGGTACCAGCTGCTCAAGGAGCAGCGTGAAGCGGTACGTAACCACCTGGAGCTATTGAGGCAACATGCCGACGGCTCAGCGGTTGAACCGGGCTTCATGAGCTCTATTCCCTTGAATATGCCAACGATACAGCCGTCACCTCGCAAGCAAAGGCAATCACTCAGCAGTGCAAAGAGAGCACAGCGGAAGAACTGGATACGAATCGCTTGGACATATGTGAAGGTCCCTGAGAGACGCTCCAGTGAAACCAGCGTTGTATGCAGATTGTGCGCCAAGACGACAAAGTGCTCTAGGCGTAGGAATCTGCAGCAGGCTCATATAATGCACCTACTTAGAATGCACAAGAATCCATGGAAAAAGTATCTGGATATGGAGGGGCTCACCAAAATGTGCAGGTCTGCCATAGAGACCCTCTATCAGCAACAGGGATTCACAGAGGATAGCGAGTGGAAGCTCAGGCCAGGTTTAACTCCACCTGAGCCAACCTCGAACTTCGGGTCGCTCGAAGAAACGGACAGCGGGGAGTAATAACATCTTTATACAACGAAAAGTTAATCGGCCATCCTACACCTCTGCAACAGGTGTATTTCTATGTGACACTCACGGGGTTCCATCTGCAATACAACACGATTGCGATTGGAATCTAGACAATAATATAGCGTGCAACACTGGCTGTAATTATTGCCTATAATATTTAACCTTTCATGTGTTTTTTCCATGGGTTCACCATGGCCCCTTTCCTTCTGGTGTTGCGATGGGCGTGCTAGAGTGGCGACGGCTTGTTCAGTTTTTTTGCGCGACGCACAGCACGGCGGCGAGCTTCCCATTCGTGGTCGTGCTGGGCATTCACCTTCAGCTGCTCGGCAAGGCGCTTAACATACGCAACCTTCTCCTCTGCCAAGGTGGTCATCGACGGAGAGTCCTCGTCATGCGCTTCTTCCTCCTCGTCCGAATCATCCTCGAAAATCTGATGCTTCTTCTCACTCTGCCGGATTGTCTCGATCCCGCGAAGCTTGGCCATGCCGTGACGGTTCAGACGCATTTTCTTTCGCGATGACACCAGATTCGACTTCAATTCGGCCTCCTCATTCTTTTCAGTGGCGACGCGCTCAAGATAGCAACGCAAATCATTTTCCACTAGGTCGGCAGCCCCACGCTTCAGAACGTCGTCAGCACCGTCACCTACTGGAGTGGCAGATTTGCCCAGATCAGACTGCGGCTCCAGCGCATCGGCATCTGACTCGCCATCATACGATGTATCACTCTCATCCCCATTGTTTACATCATACGAAGATTTCACTGGGGAAACACTGTCGGCTGCATCATCTTGAGGTACGCCGTTTTTGAGGGCGCTATCGCTTTCCGTGCGATTATCGGACCGGGGCATGACAGCAGAGTCCTTGACCTTCTTAGCACGTATTTTCTCCTTCAGCTTAGATAACTTGGAAACCTTCTGTGTACTGGGCTCCTCGGCAACCTCGATGTGTGGTGCGGTGGGCAGACCTGAATAGAGGGCCATCTGTTGCACAGCATTCACCAAATCGCTGCCAGAAAGTTTCACCGAATGACGGGTGGAAAGATAACGCATATAGGCGATTACCGCACGCTGCGCAATCTCCTTGATCCATGCCTCCTTAGCAAGAAGAGCTTGAAGCTTGCCTAAGACATGCTGCTCCTTGCGCAACAAAAATGGCCAGATCAACTTCGTCACGTTGTATAACTTTACGCCAGACATCTTCAACTCGTCGACGAATGATGTCTCATTCTCACCAATGATGGTAAATGCGTTGCCGAAACTTCGTGTGCCCTCCACAGTAAGACGGCCAGTGCGACCCACGCGATGCGTATATGTCGTCACAGAGTCTGGCATGTCAAGCTGTATCACGTAATCAACTGCGGGGAAGTCAACACCTCGAGCACCGACATCGGTGGTGAAAATGCAACCGTAGTTCTGCTTTGCTGCGAAGCGAGTGAACTGCTCATTGCGCTTCAGCTGACTCTGCTTCCCGTGCCACTCTGTCATGGGAACGGCCGGGATAAGACGCTTGAAAACCTCAAACACGAATCTTACTTGTTTGCAGGTCGCAACAAACACGATGAATCTCTTCCGCTGATTCTTGCAAAGCAAGTGGTACAACGCGGGGAGCTTCAAACTCATTGGAACCACGATGTACTCCTGGCGCAGCTTTGATTCCGACAATAACGCCGCATCAGAACCTAAGCAGACATATTCGTAATCCTTACCCGTTAGCAAGTAATCGCAAAGATCCTTCAGAGCAGACTGTATTGTTGCTGAAAAGAGCAAAATCTGCACGTCTGGCGGCAAGTAGCTCACAATATCGAGGATGTCATTACGGAAGCCACTGTCCAACAAACGGTCAGCTTCGTCGAGCACAAGCAGCTTTACATTAGCTGTATCGGAAATCGATTGGTTAGACAACAGAGAAAGCACACGCCCAGGCGTTCCAGTGAGTATCTGCAGCCGATGAGCGTTACTCTTGTCAAACTTGTCGCGAATGCCGCCGATGCAACACCCTGCCTTTAGGCCAATGCTCTCCGCTAACTCGTTCATCTGGATCGCACTCTGCGTGGCAAGCTCACGGGTAGAAGCCAGACAGATGCAACCCAAAAGGCTAACATCAGCTGGTAACGTGCCGTAGTAACCCTCATCAAACAGCAGCTTGACAGCAGGTAACAAAAAACACAGTGTCTTGCCGGAACCCGTCGGCGACTGGATGATGAGATTCCTACCAGAAAGAGCTAAAGGTAATACCTTACTCTGTACATGAGTCAGATACGTATATCCCTTGTCCTTTAAAACCTTCTTGGTTCTGGGATCCAAATCCAAATCCTCAAAACGCTCGGATGTTAGTTCAACATCCGAAGGATCAGGCTTCAAACTCGCCATTGTAATAATTCACTACGCTAATAGCATCGTGCTATGCTATATTTTAATGTTTGCGATAGTTGTAATTGGGGATTCTTGTGAAATCTGCTTAACACCTCAGTAGAATAAACGTCCCATTCATATTGCCCTTTCGTCAGCTATGTGCAGTGCTAAACAAATATAATGAGAGCACAACTTAAAAGGTGCAATTGCCTTTTGCAATGGATAGTGGTGAAATGCATGATCAAATGTCTAAGATGGACTGTCCACCCACTGAGGCAACCCGTATGCTAGTGGCTTAAAGACAGCAACTTCTCAATTGTATACACATGCATTCCATTGAACGTAAATTAGACATTGCTATATCAAGTGATCCACTGTAACATCTGCAGTCACATGGAGTTATTCAAAACGCCTGAAACTCATGTCTTATGGTGGTGAAAATAACTGTAAAATGCCATGCCTATTTCATTTGGGTCCTATATTGCTAACAGGCTTATTTGACAAGTGTCATTGATTTGTTTTGCGTGTACCGTTCCTCAGATTTAACGGCAGGAAGAACACCCATCACACGCATATTATGGCCGCATATGAGAGGAAGACCTCTGCATATGTGTGAAATTCCTTGAACAATGCTTGAGCTGCCATGGCTCAGTGAATTACAAGATTTTGTATATGCCATATTAATGCCATTAGACATACATCAGACAGCGGGATAGCCGTAGGTGCTATGGACGGACAACAACAGTCTCCGTCGTGCTCTCCAAAGGCGAAGCGCAGCAAGACAGTCGGACAAGGTAAGCATTCAGCCGCTGTGTGTTAACAGTTGTGCTAGTTGATCAGAGTCCACGCGACGAACGTGAACTAGACGAGGAAGAGCAGCGGGCGTTCAACGAGGTGGAATCTGAAATATCGCAACTCCTATCATCGGGCATACAGGTAAAGTCATCTCAATGCTATCACATTATTATGGGCAGGATGTGAGCATAATAGGCAATGAGGAAGAGTGTGCCAGTGTATGGGAGCATATAGAGAGGAGTTATGGCGATGGAGAAGCTGAAGCGAACGACGAGTTCGGCATTGATCCACGACTTAAGGACGCAATACGTGCATTTGCGGAGGGATCTCTGTTACCAATTCACAGCTTGATACGTGATTTGCGCAAGCGAATCGCACCGTTAGGTGATATTGTCAACGGGGACCTAAGCGATGTAAGATTTGCCACCCTTATCCCAGTTTTCGTCACCAGGAAAAACCTGGGGGAAGCCTTTGCATCCACAAATGCCACGGCCAGAATGGAGTCGGACCGTAGGGAATGCCTTTGGGTTTGGGAGGCGCCATCATTGGATGTCTTCCCACAGCCGTTGCAGGAAAGAATGAAGGTCGCTAGAGAGACGCGAACACTTATATCAAAAAGATACAAAGCCCTAATGAGGCTTAAGGACGCCATTAAAAAAGGTGATAAGGCCGCAAAATCGGCCGCAAACGATCAGCTCAGTGCTATCTACAAAAAAATGCTACTTGAGCGAGAAAAACGGGAGAGGATGGAATCCAAACGCAAGGCGGAAGAGCTCAAGGCACAACAAATGCGCAGCCCATTCACTAAGGGTGGGTACGCTAAGGAGACGAAAACCACATGCAAGACAGTGCCACAGTTGATGCAGGACAAACAGTCAAAAACATCGGCCAAATCAACGGTGAAAACGACCTCCAAACCTCCTAATATGTTGCTCAATTGGCTTAAATCTTCAACTGCAGGAAAACCCGCCTCTGCAGGAGGAGAAGGAGCTGCTATTAAGACATCATCCGTGAACGTAACCGCGTCACCATCAGCAATGGAGGCTCGCAAGGTGCCCGTTACGGAAGAAGCGGCTCCCTCAACTGCTGCCTCAATAGGCGAGTTCGACGCCATGGGGGCCACCGAAGCGCAGATGCTGGAATTATCGAAGTATATCGCAAACCTCCCTCATAATATAAAGACGGCAATGACTGTTGACGGTGCGTTCGCTTGTGCGCAGAAATCATACTCTGTAGCAGCCACAGGGAGAGCCTGTGAATCATATCAAACGGATAGGGATGGGCAATTCGATGACTTCTTGAAACTCTGTGAAAATCATAGAGAATCGTGGATGCGATTCTTTACGTATGTCCACTCAAACCGCAAGTTCTATGTAGAAACACGTACAAACACCGACGAAGGAGCAGTTGGCGCTGCACCAACACCGGAAGCCGTGTCAAGGAGCTTCGCAGTTGATGATTTAATTAACAACATTGATGATACGGGATACGGCGATCCCACGCTGAGACAGGAAAGATATTCCAGAGTCTTCCATATGTCGGACAACGACTGGAAACGCCCATCGATGCGCCTTGTGGTATCACGCAGTTCGCAACATATCAAAGCAACCGACCCGCTTAGCATAGAAGCCGTCATGGACTATTTCGCTGACAGCGATGAGGAGTGGTTCGAGAATTACGACGTCGATGACGTTGATGTTAGTGGCAGTGAGGAGGAAGACGAAGAGGACGAAGACAACGACTGGATAGTACAGGACAACCCACAGCAGGATCTGCAAAAACATACGCTCAACCTGTGCGAGGTTGTAAAGGTGTACTGCCAACATAAACACTGGCACTGGATTGTTGACGGAGTGCCGCAAAACAATGACGAATGTTGCAGCGTCGAAGAGGCAAGGAAAAACGGAATCAATGTTCTACCATCTCATTATGGATTCGGATATGAGGGGTACACATCTAATCCAATAACTGACTTCGTCAGTGGCATGCTTGGGCATCGTGTAATCATGACGACGGAGGATGTACAGGAGTTCCTCAAGCATTGCCACGGAAAACACACAAAGAAAGAATATCTTATACAGGAATTCAAAGAAATGAAACCATTTTGCTCTACCGCGGAAATAAAGGATAAGTTTAAAAAGTATATGTGCCGCATGAAAGTGGACAACACGCCGCAGAGATGGCTTGTCACCACCGAGGCGGCTCTATTATTCGGCATAAGAGACGAACTGGACGCAATCCTTTCACAGGCCATGGAACAAGTTACTGACGATGCGTGAAATGGTCACGCCAGTGAAATTTTTGTCTCACTTATCTATCACTTGAACGGCGCCCGATTCTTCCCATCCACGTGACACGATATTAACGTGATCTGTGAAAACGGATATCTCTGTAGGAATGATATGGGGATATATGTTGAAGCTACTAATAACCATTTTATAGGATTTAATCATAACTTTGTGAGATAGAGTTTGAGGTGATATTAGCTACCTAAACCCTTTTTCATGGGTGAAGTTGCCGGAATAAAACCACCCCAAGAAAAACTATTCTTACATAGGAATACTGCATACAGGATATGCTTCTCATATCAACTGTAATAAAACCCAAAAAAAATTAATGAACTGGCCGTTACAACTTCTATCACACCATGTATATAAGTGTATGGCCAATGCAAAGTATTAGGCCTTACTATATGAAAATTGCCCTTAAAGTGACGCCAAAGGGTGAAATGGTGTGAGCACTGTTACTCCTTGCATCTGGCATAACCTAAAGATAATGGAACCAAAAATATATTGTTTGGCATCACCACGATAACAAACGACACATATGAGTGGTAGATGCTTTAAAGAAAGGGTTAGCCTATAGCTTCTAGCATTGTATACCTTCGGAGTCACAACCATGATCGACGGAAAACGTAATGCCGACTGTACTGGTGGATACAGCCCTGTGGAGCGTTATCAGCTCTACTCTTACATAACCTAAAAATAAGCGCTGCAACAAATATTTAGACTAGACGCTGATATAGAAGGATGATAGAAAGGGACTTATTGGCGGGGCCAGCACGCACACCAGCAATGTAAACCTGGTGCCTAGTGACACATTGTAACATCGCACAAAACAGCGTGTGATGTGTGGGTCCAACTGCCCGTAACGCGTCATACACCCACCTGGAGGAAGCATATACACCACCCGTTGTTGTCGATGGAGGGCAAGTTTCCGGCGTAATGGAACTCGGAATACTCTTCCCTGCAACAAATTGATTAAATGGCTTCCGTGATTGCCGAGGTTTTGTATGCAGAACCCTTGCATGTGTATGATGTGTAACCATCGCAATGGATCAAGAACTGCAGGATCGATTCCTCAATTCACAAGTGATTAACAACTATAGCCAGATATACCCGTCGTTTTCACAAGCTCTCTCACTAACGCAAGCAACCGGTACCACGAAATCTCACATCGGCCACTGTGATCTTTGCCACGGCGCTGTCTATCGCCTCAGCCTAGATGAACTGCTGGCGTTCGACCCTGCGGCATATGCCGGGGCGCTACAGTCGGCCACACCATTCACACGCAGGCCTTCAGTACACCAGTATCGCTTGTGCCACAGATCGAGGCCTGGGGGTGCCGAAGCTTACACGGGAAGCTACGGCTCAGGGACCTATGACAGATCAAACGGTGCCTCAACGGGCCAGGAGGGGTACAGCGATGATGAAGATCAATTTGGATACGGGCTAGATGACACCGGGCAAAAGGAACGCTACAAGTACGTCTTGCCAAAAGCCGCAGATGAGACTATCGCACTAGCACAGGACTTCAACTACGACAGCTCCGAAACGTGGTCCGGTAAATTCGAATGGACAGATACGGTCCACAAAATCAACATAGAGGTATTCAAAAATCCGTCATTCCGCCCAAAGCAGTTGGAGATCATTAACTGCATACTCAGCGGAAGGGACACATTTGTAGTCATGCCCACAGGAGGTGGAAAGTCGCTGTGCTTCCAACTGCCAGTGGTATATGACGGAATGACAGGAAATAATGGAGTAACTATAGTGGTGATGCCCCTTGTGGCATTGATACAGGACCAAATGAAGCGATTAAATGCCCTGGGGATACCGTGCCATGCGCTGGTTGGGGAACTCAGCTGGTCTGATTTGCAGAGCATATTCGGCGATATCAGCGACGGAAATTGTAGCGCATGTGTACTTTTCGTAACCCCGGAGCGAATCACGGCCTCAAAGATTCTGTTCAAGGCTTTCCAAAAACTCCAAAAGCAGGGAAGACTTTCACGATTCATACTAGACGAAGCACATTGTGTAAGCGTGTGGGGAAACGAATTCAGACCTGACTACAAGGAAATGGGGCTCCTTAAACACGAATTCCCGGAGGTGCCAGTGTGCGCCTTCACGGCAACGGCCACCGAAGAGGTCATACAGGATGTCAGCACGCAGCTGAGGCTGAGGTCGCCAACAATATTCAAGTCAAGTTTCAACAGGCCAAATCTCAGGTACGAAGTCATAAACAAGGACAAGACTGCTGGAAAGGCGATAGAGCAGCTGATAGCGGTTCTGACCACACGGTTTGCAGGGGAGTGCGGTATCGTATATTGCCTGAGCTGCATGGAGGTGGAAAAGGTGGCCGAAGCCCTCTCAAAGCACGCTAAGGTGGCACCTTATCATGCCCAAATGCAAATGAACATGAGAAATATGTATTATAAAGAATGGATGTCGGGAAATGTGGACATCATGGTTGCTACGCTAGCCTTCGGAATGGGCATCGACAAAAGCGACGTCCGCTTCGTCATACATTTTTCAATACCGAAGTCAATCGAAAATTATTTTCAGGAGGCAGGGCGTGCTGGACGTGACGGAAACCCCGCTTGCTGTATCATATTCTATCTATTCCACGATTCCCAGCGATTGCTGTCACTTGTGGAACGAAATACCGCATCGAATGGCGATAATCACCAAACGAACAGACAAAAGATTCTAAGCGTCCTAGAATACTGTGAAAGCGGGTTTCTGTGCAGAAGGAAGGTGTTGCTACAGTATTTTGGAGAAACGTTGCAGCAAAAGTGCCATGTGCCATGTGACAGCTGTTCATCGGACCAGCCGAAGCGCTTCCTTCCTAGAAATTGCCAAAAGGAAGCCTTATACATTTGTGAATCTATATTGTACTCCAGAAAGACTTCTACGAAGCCAGGCGATTTCACGCTAGTCACTCTGCACAAAGTACTACTCGAGCGACCCACGCAAAATCACCACCTCTCAGGCTACCTGAAGAGAATGGAATTCAGCAGCGAAGCTGCTATGCTACTCCTGAAGTACATGATCATTTATCAGCTGCTGATAGAACGCGTCGTCTCGGTCACCGCCAAGAACTTTTACTCCTATTACATTAGAGTCAACCCGCAGTACCGTTCATATTTACACCACATGGCATCGTTGAAATTCCCAATTGAACCTCCTATTCAAAGCAAACGACCAATACAGGAGCCACAGGGGGCGGCCAAAAAGGCAAGGACAAGCAAACTTGCGACAAAGAAAACCACAGTGAAGGAAAAACCCTCACTGAAACCCGCAAAAAAAGCGGTAAAAGGCTCAAGATCAACAATGTAACAAATTATATAATGTATCATAGTATGAACTCATTAAAGCCATTGAAATATTAACTCGCAATCTGCATGTCAAAAGCAACTGCTATCCTATGGTATGCCATCATTGCTTTGCTTTCTTAGAGATCTCCTCGCCTTCTTCCCCCTCAATCTTGCGCTTCGTCGCGTCCTCACCTGTCAGAGGCGGAATGAAACCCTCGCTCTTGATCCAGGTGAGTGGTGTCTTATCATTAGGTTTTCCACGCTCGTCCAACATCCCAGCGGACTGCAGACGCTTCTTCTCCGTAGCACGGGGGCCAAAACCCCAGCGAAGGCTGTAGGTGTCACGATCCATAATGACACGCTTGATCATGGCGACAACACCATGGTCAACAGATGCGATGACGGCCGTAGGCATTTGGGCTATTCCTATGGCGATAGCTTCGCCCTTGGTAGTTATCAGAACGATCTGCTCGTGCAACTCAATGCCATTCTCGAACCGAAGAACGCCGGGGATCATAAGCTTCGCCCCGTAACATATAGCGTTTACGCAACTGTCCTTAACAACAATCCGCTTGTGATCTGTCAGAAGACGCTCAAGGGGAGATATGACCTTGCGGATGTAAGATTCGTCGTTGGTATTATCGAGAAGATACTGCGCGTCAAGCACGTCGTGCATGGTTACAAGATTATCGTACTCTGAAATGTGACCCGACTTAACCCTGCGAAGCTCCTGCATATGAGCGCCGCAGCCCAAAAGAAGACCCATATGAATACACAGCGTTCTTACGTACGTACCAGCCTCACATTTCACCCAAAAGGTAGCCATGCACCGGCTCTCATCGTAGTCAAGCAGCTTTGTCTCGTGGATGGTACGCACCCTAAGCTGACGCTTTACTGCGGAAATGAGAGGTGGACGCTGAAACAGACAGCCACTCAGAGTCTCTAAAACCTTCTCAACCTTCGCTCGGCTCTCAGGTGGCGAGTGGAATTTGACAATCGCTACATACTCCTTGCCTGAGTGATGTTAAAGCAAATCAACAAACACGACATACCATGACTCTGCTGAGACTTAACCAGACGAGTCGCACGGTCGATGCAAACCAAAAGGACACCTGTTACCTTAGGGTCCAATGTACCACTGTGCCCCGTCTTCTCACAACGTAAAATGCGCTTTATCCATGCTACGGTCTCATGCGACGATGGATTCGCAGGCTTGTCCAAATTGATGAATCCGTACTTAATATAACTGTCTAAAGGTCGACAAAGAGGAGACGATCCATATGGGAGCGGTGTATAATGACCGGTCATGACGTTGAGCTTGTCATAGTTCTGCAAAATCATAAAGAACAGTGAAAGGCATGGGAGACTCCTATTAATGTTCATGGTTAATAGTACAACACATACACGCCACATAGGCGATCGTTCAACATTTTGTCCAAGAAGAGAAACTGAAAATACAAACATCACATAACCAATAGCAATGTGGAGCTTTGGACGGACATATAGATGCGCTCTCGCATACCTTCAAAAGCAGAGGCCATTCAGATGTGTCTATAGGAGGCGACGCCTTTTGCGGCTTAATGACAAAATCTTCCTTCTTGACCATCGTCGATGAGATATATAATCCCCGCCTCTAAGACTGGATTTGCAAAGTGAAGATAAGACCGTCCTCAAACGGATTGATGAAATATTTTAAATAGTTCATTTATTGAACTTGCATAATCGTAAATACGACCCCTCCAGAGCTTTAGCATACGCTGCAACAGTCCAGCAATCTCCCATAACACATAAAATGCGAAAGCAAGCCCCAGTGAAATAACACATGGCAATCGATTAATAGAATAACAGTAGTGTCTTATTCTTAACGGCACAATTCGTATTCTACGCCAAAAGGCTGAATTGAAGGACTTAGTTATATTAGTGCTGTTATAAATCTCTCTAGATTGATGGATATAAGATTCGCAAATGGCATCTTAGGGAAATAATACCTATTAATCTTACAATGCGATATTGGATATCTGGGAGATCAAAAGCCCAGAATATCATGAAATTCAAATGTCGACTCAAACACCTATGTATCAACGTAAATTGAAATACCCAATAACGGAGTCCCGAGAATGATATCTATACCCTTTAAACGTTACGAAATAGTCTGCATAATCATATAGAGCCCAAAAACACCTGGCGTCCTTTCCTAGATATACCAGCACCAGAGTGGGTCGAGCAGCCAACAGATGCTCCCAGCGCGCCAGATGACGGCGCGTATACGCCCACCAGCAATAAATAGATAAGAAACCACTGCTGCCTGTCCGAGTTTTGAGGGAGGTGTTGACATATAAGTTGTGATGCGCAGCGCCCGGCTAGCTAGCATCGGGCAACAAATGAAGTGGTACCGAGCTGCAATCAAAATATGTGCAGATTCAATGATCCGCATATGAGCTTTCACTTTTAGGTGCGGTTTATTGATTGGGCCTTCCAAGGTGTGTGTTAATCAAATATGATGGAGTCACTGACTCGGTGACCCGTCACGTTGAGGGCTTTTGGCAGGAAAACGCGCTCCTTTGAGGTATCCATCTCAGCTGAAGTTAGAGCTCTTGTATAATAATATTAATCTTCGAGATAAACGATCCTTCTTCGCCCGTCAATGGACGCTTACTCTATAGACACAAGCCTTGATCCCTCCCTAGAGGACCGAAAATACAACAGATGACGCTTGGCGGAGAGGCCGCCAACGCCGACCAGTCAGGCCAGCAACGTAGTAATGGAGCAGTATCAGCGAGTGCCCACGCGAAGGAGCGGCTAAGGGCCATGTGCCCGGCGGCCCGCCAACCGGTACTGCAACGCCTCCTTGATGAGGCTCCGTGGAAGGTTTGCAGCAAAGAGTTCGTTCAACGGCTTGATTTGATATATGCTGAACTAACACAAACCGCTACGGCCGCCGCGCAAGCAACGGCGCCGCAGGCTGAGATCGCAGAACATCTATTATCAGCATTAACACCGCTAAGTGCCGACATATATGTGATCGCAACTCTCATACACACCGCAGTATACACGGAGCATGCGGCGCTCCGGAAGTACACAGAAAGGAGACTGTTTCACTGCGTTTTCGAACTCCACGCCGATGTCAAAGGGCTGGAAAAAGTAGGATGTGCGAGACTACTTTTGATGATACTCCTGCACACAGAGAACCTGTTCGTTAATTCTGACCTGCCAGATTGTGACAAACGGCTTAAGGCGGCAACTGCAATCGCAACCGAACTGCTCTTGTGCGATGAGGAGAACGTAGGCAGTGGAAGGAAGGAAAAAAATGACGTGGTCAATACTATCGCCAACTTCAAAATGGAGAACAGGAGCATGAAGAAATTGCTCAATAAATCGCATTGGGACTCGTTGTGTTCAGATTTGCGTTTCTATCCATCGCAGCCGCAATCGAAGCACCTGGCAAAGGTGGTTCATAACCTGAGACGTATATGCGAATTTGTGGCATTCAACACAGATGTCGAAACACAGGTGGATTATATTAACATTCTCACAAGCGGCTTCCTGAAAACTACATTTCAGGTCGACTTACTACTACAAGTCGTCGATCTCAATGCGTCACTACACGATATGGCATCTTCATATACCAAACGTGAAGAAAACTTTGAGAAGATAGTGCCACAATCGCAAAAGGGAGATATAGCATCGGTCATGTGGCTCTTTGAGACCGATGTTATATGTCTCTTGCTTGCCTTGTTGAACAATGAACACCAAATTTTCCAGTTCAAGGCATTAATGCAAGAGGTGCTTAAAGGGGGGAGGCAACAACCGAACCACAACGTCGCTGCAAAGGCTCTCATATATGCACTCACCAACATCTGGATACGAGACCAAGCACCGATAGGACATGAGAAGGGCATTGTAAAGGCTAGACTTGCAACGAAAAGCCCATTGTTCTGGTTCCTCTATGATCTCTGCTTACAACACTTCGTGTCTAGCGATATTCTTGTGACGGAAATAAGACAGCTAGGAGGAGAGTCGCTACACAGGAAAAATTCAAGTCACCTCTTTGAATTTATGGGGGCAATGGCAAAATCGCTATCTGGTGAATACCTCATCTTAATAATGCTGGAAGTTATGAGATATGTCAAGTATAACTCATACGTTATATCATATATGCTCAACCTATTCCAAGGGGTTCTATTGGACATCTTTAAATGCACTGCGGTAAACTTTAGCAAGGGCATTCTGGAGATAGTATGCTATTGTAGGCAGACGTTCGACTGGGGATTCATGAATATGCTGATTTACAGCGTAGATGCGATACTGAATGGCATCACAACACGCACAGAAGAAGGTGCTTCAAGGAACGATATGGCAAAGAGTATGCTCGCAGGTGGTTTCATGGATTACCTGCGCTGGAAACTGCATCAAATACGAGAAATAAAGAAGGAAAGCGATGATTTAGAAAAAATATACGTGCCCAGCTCAAACATCGTGGCTGAAATATTTTGTATACTCAACCATACAATCGGTACATGCGACGAACTTTTAGACCTCTTTCAAACATACAATGCCCAGTACAAAGCACTCAATTACTACAACGTGCTGCTGCTACCGCTGTATAAGGCGCTTGAGATCAGAGGGAATGCCAATAGTTACATGATGAATGCAATGGCAAAAGCTTTGAATGAACAGACACCATCAAGCTCTGCTATCGATATGAGGGAAAGAGTGACCGAGGAGAACGAGGAGGATTGTGATATATATAGTTATCTAGTGTTGAATGAGAACATTGAAACGACGACCTCGCAAATTGTGGATGTCATAATGGCGTGCAAGTTCCATACCTCCATCCTAAATGCATTGTCCGTCCTAAACAATGAAGTGGAATCATTGAGGTCTCAAACCATCATAGATGTAATCTTGCATAAATATATTAACAGGTTAATCGTGATACTCAATCTTTCGGTGCCAAAGGAATTCTGTCTACATTCATTGGCACCATTTGATGACGATGTGGCGGGTGTGGCACCACGATTAACAATGCTTGCCAGATTTACCGGGAAGCTCCTAGGGATGCATCTCCTAAGTGTGCACTGTGATTCAGTATACATGCTATTCCGTATAGTTCTTGAGGCATTGCAGGTGAACAAGATATTCTTGGTCGAATTTGCAATGGAGACATTCAGTGCATTAGGAAATGTGATCGCCTTCCCGGTATTCACGAGGATGTTCACCGCTGATGAAAGGTTCTGTAAACTGTACCCACAGTTCGCCGCTAAGATAAAGACAACCATAGATAGCATGGATCCGTGTATCTTCGAAATCTACAAAAACGCTCTAGGATCGCTTTCATTCGGAGAAACGCAGTGTTTGAGGAACTTAATAGACACCAAAGCACGATCTACGACTGGACTTACCATCCTCAAACAACAAGCCCCAGCGCTACACGAATTTGACACCGACCATGATTCGGGAAATGTTGCACCAAAAAGCGCCAGCATGGTATTCTCTATCGTCAATCTGGCGGCAAACGTGCAGTACAAACCCCTGTTGATTGAACCTTTGTGGTACCAAGAGCAAATTGCGATACATATGAGCAACGTAGCTCTGGACGATTTACTAGGGGCGCTTAAAATAGACTTCCCAGCGCCACCCAACGCTTTGGAAATCATGTCAATCATGGAAATGTCAATAAGCAACAAAACATTCATCACACATGTCGAACAGCTGGTTACACAGGGATACGCCGATTGGTTGCTATTGGTTATATATAGATACATTCTCATTCGAGGGTATACGTATTTCCGTGACTGCATAGTTTTCATGGCGGCCCTCGGTGGAACACGAATGATGGATGCCATGGTAAAATTCACGGCATACTGCCTGAATATGTTCCTCAAATGTTTACGGTCCTGCCGCGGCAATAGTCTTTATCGCAAGCTACTTAGTGTAAGTTGTGGGTGGCTGGGGGAAATCACACTGGGGCGCAATAAACCTCTACTGACCAAACACCTGGATCTGAAGTACCTCATCCTATACGCATACCAAAACGGATTGCTCACAGTGATAATACCGGCAGCGTGTAAACTGCTGATTAGTGTTAAGAACTCCAAGATATTCAAGCTTCCTAATCCATGGACAAGCTCGTTGCTCAATCTCTTGGCCGATATCAGTATGTCGAGTGGACTTAAATCCACGCTGCAATTTGATCTCTCAATGCTTTTCCGTAATCTAGAGTACGTCCCGGGACCACGGTCATTGCACAATATCGTGAAGGAAATGCCTGTATCGGATCTTGATCGCAGTCCAAAATTGGGCAACAGCATCTGGTCCAATAATGCTATAACTCACATGTCCACCGGTATGCATCCGAAGAACACTGAATTCCAGGCGCCACCAATTACACAAGATCTGAGGTCACTTTTGAAGCGTAAAATCATGCTTAATCCAAAGGTAGCATGCCTAAATGCAAAATGGCCGTGGGTGGATATGATACTAAACGCTATCGAATCATGCTACCTGGAGTCATCGCAGCTCATCGAAAAAACAATGGTGTCATGTGTTACCGCAACGCGCCATATCGTAATGAGCGACTTTGCACCCCGAAAATACGATATGGTGGAAGTTAATGAGGAACTACTCAAGATGAGCGCAACTGCAATGGCCACGGGATTGGCCACCAGCTTGATAATGGCCACTGCAAGAGAACAGCTTTGTAGTCTGATGACAATGCGTTTGCATATGCAAATTCTGTCACTGCTATCAATGGATTCTGCGCTAAATGACTCGGCGTTGTCCAACAACCTCGAACAAGTGAGTGGGTTTCTGTCCAAGGATAATCTGGGACTATTGTGTGCTTTAGTGGAACATGCAGCTCTAGAACTGATAACCGGATGTATATCAGAATCAATTGGAGACTGGATCGCGGTACAACGTAATGAACCTATACAGGGCGGATTACAGGATGTACCAACCGAATTATCTCACAACATTCATGTAGATATATACAAAAGGTTTGGCGCACTTGTTCCTTTTGCATTGGCTAGGATCCAAAAGGATAAGCAAATCACATCACCGTTGCAGGGTCCATTCGCAGGCGCGGTACCAGGCGTTGGTAATGTTGCCGGAGGAATGATGGCAGGAGACGCCCCAGGCATGGGAAACTTTATGAACAGTGCTAAGCAGCGGGGTTCTGCAACTGGATTTAGGCTACCCAGCTTCATGATCATACCGCCCATCGACAACCTACCCACATCATTGATATCGTGTAAGGTAGAGGAATTCCAACATCGAGTAAAGGAAGCTGCAAAAACTATATTGACGCATCCACCAGCCATACCACTCATCAACAGCAAGTATATTTACACGGCAGACTCGTCAACATTGCTACTGCTTTCATGTCTTCCACGAAACCATGCATTGTTTACTCTGTTGTGGTCAATGCACTACATGTTCAAGCATGCGGCAAACCAGCCGGAATGTGTCGAGTCATTGATAAATAAGGTCTTGAGAACTACACAAGAAACTCCAAAGGGACTTGACATGGGATTCATAGTGCAGGAGGTTGAATTATCTCTCCTGGAAATGGTGAGCGTAGACTGCCCCCTTGTCATCGACATCCTCACAAATCTTGTACCAAAACTCGGGCCCGCAAGGATATGCCAATTTGTGAGGTACAGGTTGCTGAAGATACCTGCAGTGGATGCTTTCATTAGTAATGCGGTGGATGTAGAGACGCTCTGTTGCACGCTGCACAAATTAGTGCTGGATGGACAATGGGTAGCTGCCAGCGACCTTCCGTTGAGTATGAACAAATTGGCATCGCTTGACCCCAACGGAACGATCCAGATACATTTACCTGGCGGCCCTGTTTCAGTAGAGTATGGGAAACTTCATCGCAGGCTTTCATCGCATATATCCACGCAAGTATTCACCACTGATGTGTCAAGTAGGAACCCAGCAGGACAAACAGCTACCTCAAAAGATAGGATTGGTACACAGGGGCTCCTCCCGGTTATGCCCGCACCAGGACTTACTGTTCAGTCCACGCCGCCACCAGTGCAGCCTATAGCCCCCAGTCTTACAGCCAATGGTACAGAACATCACCTCAGGTCACTGCGCCAGTTGGTGTTGGACAACACCTTAACCAGGAATAAGGTCGTTATTAAGTTCGGGGAAATACCAGATAAGGAGCGTTATCTCAGTATATTCAAGGACTATATGATGAATATGGAAAGCAATTCCTCGGAATTCGTTCATAGCTTTAACGAACATCCGCCGGATGCATTCCTTACCTGCACACTCCTATGCTCCTTGAAAATGACATACGAACCCATGGGGTCGGAGTTGAAGTGCGAATGGTTGCCACAAAACTGCCACGACTCACCCATTTGGACATTTTGTGATGCGTGGTCTGTTATGGTGGCCGCACTTGCACGCAACGAGATGTTCATCCTGCATAAGGCACTCCATCTGATGCTAGGTTTAATTCAACACGGCGTTGCACTCATCTGTTTCGAAAGGATATTATTGAACCTCGTTAATGAGCTGGAAAGCAGCCTAATCGCATTGGTTTCCATCGGTCATTTCCTGACACTTTGCGGGCCGTCCGAGATACCAGAGTTTGGGGCACATTGGGTCATCATAATAACACGCAAACAGTTCGTTCAGCAGATTATACAGACCCCGAACGAATGGCCGCTGTACCACCAGCTGCTGGTGGATGCGCTGGCATCTCCACACTCAAAGATGCCCAACATCAGCTTGACGCTGTTGATGCTGCTTCATAAGGCACCTGAGTTCCTCTGCGGATACTACCTGAGTCTGTGTGATGCCGTACCTCCAAGGGCAATGCAGCTACGAAACATGCTCACATCTGCTGTGCCGCGGAGCATTAAACTTCCTAATCCGATCATCCTGGACGAACACGTGGACATTCCGTCATTGAACTTTACAAACCACATCATGACAGTGCTACGTGCGGAAGGCCTCAAAGTGGCGACAGATATGTTCGTCCGCGACCCAAATGACGCCCTTGTACCGGTGGTACTAAAGGAGTTGCGTGTAACCGACCAGGCAGCCTTCGACGTGGTGCTTGCCAATCATTACGTCCTCTACCTCGTGAGCACGCTACCAGGCATACTCAAGAAAATCCCTACCAACAGCCAACGAGCTCAAAACAGCCTGCTGCTTTTGGAGAAAATCATGCTCAGCTGTATCTCACAGGCGCGGCACATGCTGCTGAGCTGCATGACCAACCACATGCGCTACCCCAACGTCTCCACCTTCGCCTTTATCGGATTCATTCTTCGGCTGTTCAACAAGGGAGACCAGGCGCTGCAAGAACAAATCACTTTATCACTGCTGGAACGGTTGCTCATTAGCCGCCCGCACCCTTGGGGCGTGTTACACCTTTTGTTCCAGCTCGTTAAGAATCCAAAATATGACTTCTGGAACCGTATAGAAGCTGCTCCGGAGGTCGAGAAGCACATTCGTCGAATCGTTCAAAGCTGTCTTCACAGCAAAGGCACGCCTCAGGGCAAGCCAAGCAGCTCGAGTGAACAAGGAAATTAGTACTTAGGGTATACACTTTATCGTAATTTTAGAACTCTTATGCGTGTTTTGTGTGTTGGCAAATTGGCTCGATGCCTGCTAGCGAGAGGCAGAGTTTGTATCACTGCGGAGGTGACCTAAAGTCAGCAGCGGAGAGCAGCTCGAAGCCAATTGCTGTGATACTTGGCACCACTTATGAACTGTCCCACTCTCATGTAAGCCATGACATGCTCGACCGGGTCAGCAAAGTGGTTTTTCTGACTTACCGCAAGGGATTCCGCATAGAACTGCCAACGCATTACTCAGTGGAACGAGCGTTCCCCTGGATCCCTAAATTGGGAATATCTAGTGTAGTTACAAGCGACAAACACTGGGGATGTGCTGTAAGATCGACCCAAATGGCTCTAGCAGAATCCCTGCAAGCATTGGCGGCACGAAATCCTACTCCTGAACTGGAAAGGGCAGCCATTGTGCGCATGTTCCATGACTCTATCGATGAGCCATTCTCTATACATAACTTCGTAAAGGCAGATATAGAGCTAGGTGCATGCGTCAGCCCGCTAAAGTTCGGATGCGCCAGCAGCGCTCTCTGCGCATCGTATGCCATAAACGCTCAAACGCGCGTGGATTTGGCATCAACAGCTTTTACAGACGGCGTATTGTACATCAAAGAGGTGGGTAGACAACACAAAGATGTGTATAAATCATATTCCCATGTAGGTCGAAAGGGCCTTCCAACGTAAGAGGTAAGTCAATGTAACCGCGTAAAAAGGTAATCTCTCACTAGATCTGTCGTCATATGGATAACCATACAAAAACACATGAACAACCAGGAAAAGGAGTGCGTAAGACGTCTCTTTGCAGAACCGTGGATTAAAGGGATCATCGGAGCAGAACGCTCGGCCCATAGAGCATACTATATCGTCGGATACGACAGTGAATCCCTACTGTTTCTAGATCCTCACGTCGCATGTACAGTGAGTTGAAGTCAAATAAGCCTGAACTCATGCCACAAAGCACAAACTAGGAGCACTAAGCCACCCCTCTGAGCTTCAAACCCGTAAGCTTCACAGACTCAGGTGGGATCGACTGGGCGATGCCATGACCTTATGCCTGCTCTTCCAGGTAAGAAGACTTTAACGGTTAGACTCATTGGGATATAGGAAGAAGCAGAGTTTGGAACCTTTCTGCGGGCGGCCACGAGTTCTCACCTACAGTGGCTTCCATTTGAAATCGTAGCGGCGTGTGCGCCACAGTTAGATTTCGACTAATTTTAAAATGCTAAATAGACCGAACAATATTCTTAACTTGGTGCTTGAGTCTCCCAACTGCGCGTGTGCTTTGCAAACAATACGCCCGGGCCACCTGCATATGCAGCAAGGGATCGCCGCGGGAGCTGCATCAGGGCTGTGCAATTAGGGATACTAATGGTGGACGAAGTGTCTACCAAGGATGAGAGTCCTCCGCATACCGCGGAGGACGGTGTCTCTAAGGCCACTGCTCTGGCGAGCAAGGCGTTGGAAATACTGAATTCTGGTCTCATTGTTACACTACCAGAACCCTCTCAACGTAGTAGGAGCTACAGGGAACTGATCCTTCAGGAAATGAACTGGATGGCGTCAGACTACTACCATGAGAGACGATGGAAAGCACACGCCGGAAGACAAATATGCATAGGTATCAAGGAGTCGGTAATGGACAGGAAAACACTGAATAAGAATTGGTTGGCTAACGAATGCAGTGCTAATGTGACGCGTTTCTGGGCAGGCATTGTAGCAAATAACGTCGACTCTGCCGTAATATCTGCAGAACTTGCAGACTACTGTAGTGATGTAGGGAAAAAGTATCGCAATCACATTCATACTGATACCGCTGATGTGTCAAGCGACTACTATGTCGGAGAACGTGATCTTATTGCTGTCACAGTCCCTGTGGCCCTTCCAAAGCCAGCCATGGCGGCCGCCACTGCAACTCAGACAACCACCAAGGCGCGCATAAAAAGTAGCGATGTACTAGACATGACTTTACTAAGCATGCAATCAATGGGCGCAGAATTCTACAGTCCCATTTTCAGACCTCCGGACGACGATTTGGATATGTTCACAATGCCGCTCATGGATCCAATACGTGACGACGATTTCAATGCCCTTCTGGTCCAAAACTTCTGCCTCAAGCACAGTGAACCGTCATCAGGATTATCGCAAATGAAGCCTGTAGCAGAGAGCAAAGTGGGTCCAGTAATATCGAGAAAATTTCACAGAGTTGACAACGAACCTAGCTGTCTTGCAATATCCGTGCGCGACTTTGACCTTCAGGTTAAGCCTAAGCCTCCATATCAGGGAGAATTGGTCCACACCAATCTTACTTCCATAGATTTTGAACTTCTGGACGCCTGGATGTTTGCAGAGGCACCCTCGTGGCCGATGCTTGCGATCTGTCTCAGCTACAGATCAAGTGCTAGCGGTTTACACCGCTTCGAGTACAGTGCAAAGTATTGCAAAGACGTCTTCAATACTCTCAAAAGGCAGCCCAGAGAGCTCGTAAATTCCAGCCGGCGCCTGCTAGGGCCCCGTCAACGCAATGCAATCACAACATTCTTAGACACACCGCCAAATAAACAAAAGTTCCGGCCTACAGCGGACTACACGAAAATTGATTTATCAAGGGAGGGGTATAACAAATCTATGCTCACACAGCGTGCCATACGAAGACACACTATACGTGGAAATACACCAGAAGCGGGCAATCTGAAAATAGTAAAGAAAGAAAATCAAAAGGCCTCGCTGAGAGAACGCTTCTTTACGTTCAAAAGAAACGCCAATAGGGAGTCGCAGGAACGCATGCCAACTAGAAGGGCTAGTCATCATACCACCGGAACAGTTATCTCCGACCAGGGAACCAGAAACACACCAAGAAGATCAAGCGGTGAACAAAGTGAACTGGAAGCTCGTGTGCCATTCTATGATGCACCACTAAGAGACATTGAGAAACTACCAGTGACACTGTTGCAGCGCAAAGAGAATTCTAATATCATCGGTATCATCAAACAAACGCTTTCAGGCCAGAAGAATGTGGTTTTACAGGAAGTTGAAATTAACGAGGCTAAGGGTGAGGTGATCGCTGTGCCACAAAACGCACTCGTAGGAGTGGCAATCACTTGCGGAACTCATGTAGTGAAAAAGTGCTATCGGAGCGACAGGAAAACGAACCCTGTGCTTGACATGCCAAATATACCATACGGAGAATACAGTAATCGTATGAGCAAGCAACTTCGAGTTGGATTTTTGGGAATACCGGCAAAGATGTTTGCGCACTCGCTTTTCTACTCCGGGCGTTTCTGCAAAAACAACCGTGTTCGCAGGGTTGCCGTCACCATTTCAAACGCTACCAAAGTCATGATGCCACAGCCTAATGTTCTATATGCACGGCTTTTTGAAGGTGACGCAACAGGAATATTTGGGAGATTCAGGCATGCCAACTGGCAGAAGGCAGGAGAACATTCACCCGACCCACATGGGGAACTTCTCCTCAAAAAATACATAGGAGAAGTTATGGTAAGCTCTCCTTCGAAAAAGGCAAAGGCTTCTACATCTATAGATATGCAGGTGGCGGAAATACTAGCAGGATACGTAAACCTCAAACTGTCTAGAGGTGAAGTTAAACAACAAGGAGTGCTCATCACGGATAAAATCCTACTGAAAAACGTCGAACAGGTCGTGTCAAATTCGCAACCAGAACAGATTCAGACAAGACAGATGATGGCACAGCAAGCGTCTATGCAGATGCCCATGGCAGCAACAGGTGTATTGCAGCAGACAATGGGGCAGAGTAACATGTTGCCTTCAGCGATACAATCGTCACACTTGCAACAGCAAAACGCATCCGTAGTCCACCCGTCAAAGGCGTCATCTCCGATGCAAATGCAGTCGGTCACAGTGGCGATGCAACCGTCACATGCCCAGATGAACCCTGGGCAAATGCCATCAAACGCCATGATGCGAGTGTCCGCGCAACAAGGTCAGATGGCATCCGGAGCAATGCAGTCTGGTCAAATTACTCCTGGGTCAATGCAATCCGGCCAAATAACACCGGGGTCAATGCAATCCGGCCAAATAACACCGGGGTCAATGCAATCGGGGAAAATCACGCCTGCAATGCCGCAGTCCCCGATGCAGCAACAACAGATGGCTGGAAATGTGCCCCCCATGCACATGGACCAAATGAAAAGACATAACGCCATGGACATAGTTGGGCAGCGAAGAACGATCATGCCCTACGAGCAAATGTATCACCCCCAGGTCGCAATGCCCCAACAGTACAGATACAGGCAAATGCCAGACATGAACATGAGACGAGTACCAATGTACCCCATGGCAATGTACAATAAACAGATACCATATCCAAAGGCACATGAAGACCCATACCGATCACAGCACATGCAACGTTGAACATCACCAAATTTTTAGAACATTACAGGCACTGTTATTATCTGTTTTACCTATCCTTGTTAATGGAAAACGATACGGACTTCTTGTTCTTAGATTGAGAAGCCAGGTTCATCGAGTTCAACTTCTGTAGCATGCTATCACGGGTGGCGGAATCGACTTGTGAGGCCTCGTATATGCATTCGGCCGCATTACCAAAGACGTCATCAAACACAGCCACCGGCCAACCAATAAGCAAGAGCACAGGAGTATTCGCAATGGCGGTCTTCTGGTAATGCGTCAGGTTCTTGGCCACCTCTTCCGCTCCAAGCATACCAGTGGTTTCAACAGAAACACATGTCTGATCGTGCGCCCCCGTCATCTTTAGAATCACGCAGCCATCGAATAAAATGTATAGCCACTCAACGGGGTCGTTGGCCTTGAATATGGTTTCGTGCATTTTATACTTGCGGACAACACAAGCACGCGCAATGCGCTCGCGGTCAGCCGGGTCCACATTCTCAAAGCACGGCAACTTGTTCAAGAAGAGGGAAAATACCGGAACCCGTTTTGCCCGTGCCTCTATCATAGGCACTACTGTCTCCTTGAAGGCCTCGCTATTAATTGAACACAACAGTGCGGCCCCCTCACTAACTTTGTAGCTATAGGCGGATTGCTGCCCTTGCACAAAGGTGTCAAAACCTAACCAGCTCCCCTCAGCAACATCTGCCAAACCATATTCGTTGTACAAGTATGTACTGTAGTATGACACCACCTTCCCGCGTAATAAAAGATACAACGGATAGTCAACCTGTCCCTCCGATATAATAATAGAACCACTGTCGTATTTGCTCTCAATAAACATAGATGCTATATACTTACGCTGGATCACGGAGAGCATCTTAAAGTGTTCATTTGCCTCCAAAGCGGGTATAATAACCTTACTTATGTAGCGCTGCATGGCTTTGGAAACCTTAGTTGGCATCTTTAACTCCTCCCAACTTGAATCCACCGCGGCAATGTCTGTGCCATATTCAAGAAGGTCATAGACACACATATATGGATTGGAAAACTCTTTTCGGAACTCTTTATAATCTTCTTGCTGTAAATAACCCAAAATTTGGTTGTAACTCGATGCCGATACAGTCTCCCTTTCAAGAGCCACCTCATGTGACCAATCACCTCGCATCAACTTCAGCATAGTCATAACTGTTACATAGCCATTCCCACAGACGTCTAGTTCCTTGAAAATGCTCCGTGCTTCTTCATCAGATACACCTACGTTATTCAGCATGATCGTGAAGTCTGCCTCCGTACATGTCGAACTTTTCTTCAAGGCGCCAAACTGTTTTTCAAACGCCACAAGAGCGCTGCCGTAAACGTGCTTTAGACGCAGGCACAACTCAGTGGCATCCTTGACATGCTCTCCACTATTGCGATAGAGAGAAGCCAAGGTCATGACATCGCGGTCTGCCTCCTTAAGAAGATCGAAAAGATAAGGTAATTCTCCTGCCTCTATCGACGCAATACACAAGTCATCTGCTGCCTCGTAAAAACGTGAACGTAAAACAAAACCGCAGTTATCAGAATCCATATAGCTGAATGCAGATGCCAAGGAAGTGCATTTGCTCTTCAGAGTCGCTATCAACAGCGCCTTGGAAGCCCTGAGACTAACTTCATCATAAAGCCGGGAGGTAGCACTGCCAGTCTCGTCTGAGTAAAAATCATGGTACTCATCAGACATATCCAACTCTGGGGAATCATCATCAGACACAGACATATCATCATCGGTATTAGGAGAGAGCGAGTCCCTTTCGTCATCAGAGTGCAGATTGTTAGTAAGTTCAGTAGTTGAAGCATTGTCATCTACAAAACAAGCATCCGCACGATTTCCATTAGCAACCCTAGCCGAAGCTCTGATTCTCGTTTCGAATATTCCAGTAGGCTTGCGTACGGCTATAGGCCGAGGTGTTTCAGTGATATCTACATCGTTATCAGGAGTAGAAACCTCAATACCAAAAGTTTGGAACTGATCGTTTTCAAAGTTCTCACAGCGATCCGGACCACCAGCATAAGGGGGCAAACTGGCATCGCTACCAGGGAGATCGAGTGTGTCAGTCCTGGCAGTATCAAGGCTCTCTTTGCTCAGTGGCAGGCTGACACTGTCGCCTTCAGATGAACCAAACGTGGATGACGAGGCGGAGCTGCCAAAACTAGACGACTTGATGCTTATACTATCATCCTCGATATAGGGCTTCAGGGCAATATCAAGGTTATTGCTCGCCAAAGAAGACAGATCACAGTGATCACCACTGTCAATTAGACTACCCTCCTTGGAAACCGTAAATGACCCTCCGCCCGTATGAGAATTGTCGTTTATACTGCAACTCGTTGCTGAGTCATTATAGTTACTGTCCACAGGTTGCCGTTCTTCCAGAGGATCAAGAAGGGAGGTGGGTTCCTCATCACAGTGGGCTAGGGAAATAATATCGGAGTGTGTCCCATCATCAGTGATATGTGTATCGTCACCATTGTTGGATATTGGTGATTCCATTTCCGTCGTTTGATAGCTCTGGCATTTACTCGTTAGTTGAGCACTATCAAGTGGAGAAAACCCGCCATCGGAAGAGTCATCAGAGTTGTCAACGCTGGAACTGGCTACCTCTTCCGACACCAATTCAGAAGATGTGCCCTCTCTGAGCCTTGCAGATAAATCCTCAACATCCTGCACTAACTCGTGTTCCTGCATCTTATCAAGGATAAACTGCCCAATATACTCGCATAAGTGGTTGATAATATCTTTCATGTGATGGTTGAAGGTATTCGCATCCAACTTAAGTAATACAACGTCTCCAATTGCCACCAACGAAGCGGAATCCATGAATTTCGCTACCGTGGGATTCGTGAATTCGAAAGACCCGATGAACGCTGTGGGCCCAAGTATTGCAAAGTCGCTAAACATTGAAAAGGCAGGATCATCAATATGTATCGCAAGAGACCCTCGGTAAACAATGCAAAAATCACGCAACGATTTGAGAGATCCAACAACTACCTCCTTATTAGAATATTCCTTGCGCTCAAACTTGCTCACCACCCTATCCAGATTTGGTATCATCGAAACAATAGGCACTCTCTTAATGAAATCCACAATGTCCTGCAAAGCTTCTGTGGCTGTGGCGTGGTTAGACGTAAAAGACCCTATAGGAGTGTCATTAATTTTGGAAATGTACTCCTCCCTAGCACGCTGCCTGAATTTGGGGAACAAATCAGATAGCTGCTCTACAAAGTCACTACCAGACATCGCTTGCACAGTAGCGTGACCCTCCGAGATAACATAACTGGAACAGGGTGTATTGTTCATAAGCGATATCTCCCCAAAATAGTCTGCATTCAAATACCGGCGCAACAACCGATTTGGTTTGTCGAAACTCTCATACGAATATGCGGAAACCATACCTGATGCAAGCACATAAAAGTTCTGCGGTCTTTCGCCAGCAAGGATAATGGCAGCATTCGGTGGATACGACTGCAACCTGAAGTAATCAAGGAGGCCACATAGACGTTCCTTCGGCAAATCCTTCAATATTGGCACACTCTCCAACAGGAGAAGCAAATCATTACGCATCTGGCGTCTCTGCTCGCTTATTGGCGCAAAGGAGTCCCGATAAGAACCAAGCCTATCATAACAAGGAGCACTGTTACCTGGTGATTTACTATTATCTTCCGAATAATCCTTTTCATCCTCTAAGTGTTGAATGACGGCACTACTCTGTGAAATTGTTGGTGTTGACATAACGCTGCTGATAGATGACTCTGGAGGAGATTGGCCACTTATTTCATCACCCCTGGATGAGGGATCCTCAGACGAAGAGGACTCCAAACCATCGTACTCGTCAAACATCGAGTGGTTAGATGTATTAGAACCCCCAATATCGACCGTATCTGATATAGATGGTTCAATAGACGTTATATGCTGGGTATTTGTAGTTGCAGCCAAACTACCCTGCATGACCAAGGAATCATCCTCACATAAAATGCTGGAAGCTGCAGATAGTACTGGCGATTGTTCGGCATCAGACCGAACATTGACTGAAGCATCATCCAAACCGATGGAGTCTCGCGATGTTTCCACTGAAACACTACGTGCAGAGGTGAGAGGCGCCTCACTATGATTATGGGATGGCGTAGTATTGGTGTCTGAACCGGCATGACTGCTTAATGGAGGAGATACAGAGTCCGTTGTTGAACTACAAACTGATGCTGAATCCATCCCCATTAGATCCCTCCGAGGAGAACCAGGGGGCAGATCTCCTTCATCATCCTCACCTTTATCAAAAGACAATCGTTGAGTCATGTCCTTGTGCAGGGCATCGCTTAGATATGCCTCATTATGATACATGTCAATTGTAGGACTCGTACAATCATCAGTCAGCTCAGAATGGACCGACGAATCCGCTCCGGGATTCAACTCAGCATCGCTCAACAGGGCGCCGTCATCCGAGGATACGAATGACGGGTCACTATATGTACGCTCAATAACATGATCTTTCTTATTATCATTCGAATTATACACCGATGGAACGCTGTCACTTTTATATGAGGGGGCGCTTTCCCCCCTAGACGAATACGGCCTCGTACAATCAACGGCATCCTCAATGTGGTGTATATTCGTCTCATATTCGTTTGCGGAAGCAGATATTAATGAGGATGGAGTTTCTTCTACGCTGGCTTGACTAGCATCCTTTGGTTGTTCTTTAGCGTTGGTTGTAGATGCCACAGCCTCAGTAATATGATTCCGGGGCTGCGGGATAGGCTCTCGATTTCTCTTGATGAGTTGTAGAATATCACTATATAAGCTTATTAGCTGCCTACGTTCAGATGAGGCTTGTGATGCTACTCCAGGATCGTGGACACCCGAAATAGTGCTCTGCTTTGTGACTCTGGTACAATCGTAAAACTTCGATGAATCACTGGTCACAACGCTTTTAGACATGCCCAGACTCTGCATCATGAGGTCTCTTTCGTATGAAACTGGATCTTGGAATGTATCAGTGTTCTTTAATGCAGGACAAAAAGATTGGGGCGCCTTGACCTGCTTGTATAAGTTAAAGGTTGGTATGTGTTGAGTCTGCAAGGATATGTAACATTAGACACACTTTTATATAATTCATCATCAAAGAGATGTCAGTGCAAAATCTATGCCGAAACAACAAGAATTTATTGGTTATGTGACATAGTAACCCCCGGCTTAAAATTATCCAACCCTTGCAAATTAAAGCATTATCGGGGAGAATATAAACTGTACAATTTGTATGCAATCGCACAACATTATTGCTGTTCCTTATGAGTAGATGATAGACCATGAAACACATCACTGCTCACCACGTGGTTAGCGGCGTCTGGATTGTTGAGTCTGTACTCCAGAAGCTGACTCTCAAGCTCAGAAATGCGATTTGTCAAACACTCTATTCCTGTAAAATGATGTGTCATGATCTCACATAATGATACTCACTGTGTTTGTCGCTGTCTATACGTAAACGGGCCAGCTTAAGCAAGTGGAGAGCTTCTTTGGTTAAATTATCACGCTTCTTAGATTGCGCCCTAGCATGATCCAAGTCTTGTATGCACGCTGAATCCGCTGTCATATCTATGATATCATTGAGCTGGGACTTGAGACTATTTTCGATGTCGTGAATCTTGTGTTTCCATGACATCGAAACGGCCTTCTCAGAAGATAAGCGGATCTCGAGGTCTCTATTGCGATCCTGTGATAGTATACATTGTGTATTAAGTTAAGCCTCTATGACTTACTGCTAGAATGCACAGCTGGCGGTAAACATCCACATTTCTTGAAGCTGGGTTCAAGTCAATCCCGTATACTTTCGATGGCTCTTCTGACAGCCGTGTAGCAATCCCTTGGAACTTGTTCGACAAAAATGGGTCATTTGCGATCACTGAAGTAATATCTGCCAATTGGCCTCGCAGATCATCGTTCCTGGGAGAAATGAGACAAACATGTGTGCAGGTCAATGCAAGACAACGGTATGCAGAACAAGAGACAGGGGCAACTGTCCGAGGTACCGAACACGTTAACGCACCTTAGTTGTAAGTTATCGATTTCACCCTGTAATTGAGACAAGCGTGCCTCGTAGATGTGTTCTTTGCAGGGATGCAACTCGTCCCTTACGGTTGCATGTAACTGCTCCAGCTTCACGACACACGAACACTTGTTTGTTGGCGTCATCGTGTAGCCGGGGCATGGCAACCTAGTCTTAATAGGCTACTGTAGCATATGGTCTGTCTACTCTAGGTTCCTAAATAGACGGCACAATGGGGAGCACCGCATTGTAGAGATTAAGAGGCGCTACCATAGCGATAGGCGATATTACCATAGAAAATACCATCATAAATTAACTTTTAAAATATGAATGTAAAATACATCGAAGATTCTGGGTTTTTCTAAAATGGTAGCTGCACATCCAGAGCTACTCTGGGTCGTGGTAACTTCTGGCATTGTATGTGCCGTTATGGCCATGGCAATAGGAGCAAACGATGTGGCGAATGCTTTCTCCACCTCTGTAGGGAGTGGTTCGTTAAAATTGCGCACTGCCGTATCCATTGCTTTCGTCTTTGAGATTGTCGGTGCCTTGTTCCTCGGAGGCTCAGTGACTGACAGTATCCGTTCAAAGGTGCTAAACTTCGATGCCTTCCAGGATGCCCCCGAGGATTTGGCGATGGGCATGATGTGTGCCAGTGCTGGAACCACCGTCTGGCTTGTGATTTCCACCTGGTTAGGAATGCCCGTCTCCACAACACATTCCATCATAGGAGCACTAGCTGGTTTTGGTGTAGCTTCAGGCCGAATGCACAGCATACGATGGATGCAAATGTTCTACATTGTCCTATCATGGATCATTGTACCGATGATTGCTGTAGTAGTAAGCTGCGCCACGTACATATTATTGCAAGAAGTCATTCTCAAAAGAAAAGATTCATTCATCATAATGTGGTATTCGGCATGGTTTCTTCTGACTATTACTTCGATGCCGCTAGTGATATTCGTCTCCTATGAGAATTTTTTTATGAGGACAAATGTCACAGAGGGAGGACTATTTAACTATCAGCAATGGTTCAAAGGATCCAGTGGCAACAAGGCAATTGTGGTGTTAGTTGTGTTGATATTTGTTGTCTCAATACTAGCTACATTTGCCTACATATGTGCACATGGACGTATTAAGAGGGGATGGTCATTTCTAGACAACCAGAACAACGAACACGCTCAACTGCAAAAGAAACGCAAGTCTTTCAGCCATAAGGAGGCTATTCGGATATCACAGTCAATGGAACTTAAGGTGGGATCTAATAATCTCGAGGTAACAGATATCTCTAATTCGATAGTCTCCTCAAAATCCGGCCTTGAGCTTCTATTGCAAAGTGCTGTGGAAAACGACGATGAACCACAGATACCTGTAGAAAATATCAAACAGACTAACTATCACAAGACCGAGGTCATATTCTCTGCTATGCAAATCATCGGTGCCGTCACTGTGGTCATATCCCACAGTGCCAACGACACTGCAAATGCAGTCGCACCATTCGCAACAGTTATGTTAATATATCTGTATGGAATAACGGACAACGTGGTATCGACTCCGTGGTACATTCTTTTAGGTGGGGGATTGTGCATGTCTATTGGTCTCAGTCTCTTCGGTTACAAAGTCATCAAGACGGTAGGACTAAAGCTTGCGAGAGTAACTCCTTCTAAAGGGTACACCATCGACACGACAGCCGGAAGTCTTGTACTAATTCTCAGCCACATAGGAGTGCCTCTGAGCTCTACGCACTGCACGGTATCGAGCATTCTGGGTGTGGGATTAGTGGAGAATTTGAAATCACAGGAACTTAACGAAGAAGTGGCAGTGATCGAGTTGAAAGTACCATCAAATAGTTGGTGGGGAAAATCCCCTATATTCAAACGCATCACTACGAACTCCGTCAACCTGAAGTTGTATCGCAAAATATTTTTAACCTGGATTACGACTATGCTATTTAGTGGAATCATCTCAGCAATTATATTCGTGGTCATGGTTTTCTGCCGGAAAATTGTTACAGGCGGATATAACAGCGCCAACGTGTAGACTGGCAAAATAAAAAAATATGTGGCGTTCTCCATATTATCAATTTATCAACTAAAATGTAATTAAATGGCCAAGTTATAATCGTTTTATGCTGCATTGATTCCACAGAAATAATTCTAAAGTGTATATTCGTGACAGCTTAACTAAACTATGGCATGAGATCTTTGGGTTCAGGACTTGGATCAAACGTTTTGTAATCACTAAAGTGTTGAGCATTATCTCTTTAATATGAATTTACTGACGTTGCATACACGTTCATGTCCTCATTATGATTAATTAGAGTGGTGATTATTCATGTGTGGTAGTTGGTCTGCGTCTAAACTTGTAGCTGATTACTCCAAGAATGTCATAACCTTGGTTGAGGTTGGCATCACATGCCAGGACAACTTGGGGCAGGTAGAGCGGGATAAAGAAGCGAAGTATAAGGCACTTACGGAGCAGATGGGCAACCATAAGATGAATGCGTTGACCACGATTGAGGTAGTGCCCTACGTTATGGCGTGGGATGGTCTAGTGACCAAACGCCACACGGAGTGTAGACTGAAGTTGGGGGTGTCGGATAGGATGGAGGAGACGGAGGATGTGGTTGAGGGGGGCCGCCATAAACGGCGGTCCCGGGGCTTGTCCTCAGGGACAGGCCCACCACTAGTGGAACCGTCAGCACGGCGCCCGGCACCGGCCGTGCTCTGCGAGACGTGAGGCTTCGGCCTCACTTCACTTAACCTCATGGCCTCACAGCCATAAGGCCAACACTTAGCTCACGCCATAGCAAACTTTGATTTTGACAGCGTGACAGTGTCCGTAACGTGGGACTGGCATTGATAGCGCAGCTTACAGTGATATTAAACATGTGGCATAGTGAAGAGAGGAATCATCTGTGCATTAAATGACGATGTGTCTGTCAACATTGCTCTCGATGTTAAAGATGGTGAACTAGAGTGGAAGTATCTAAGGATTTAGATGATAGTTAATCGATTCAACTAAAAGACCTTTTGCTACCCTGCTCATTCAGCCTTCTTCTGGGCTCCAGAATCACTGGAGGGCTCGTCGGGGTCATAAAGCTTGTTTGCACGCATAAATTTGATCATAGGCTTAGGCTTCTCAGTGGGTTTCGTCGGATCCCCGGATGAGGCAGCCGCCTTAGCGGTGGTAGCTGCAGTTCCATTTGCCTTCTTGCCAGCCTCCGCCTTTTTTAACGGCTTCTTGTTAGCCACATCTATGTCGTCATGCTCCTTGGGAAGCGGTACGTTGGAGTGCATTCTGAACTCAAAAGTGCTTAAATTGTGAACCTTCTCCGGAAATTTCGCAGCTTTAGCAGTTTTCCTGCCCTTTACATCGTCACAGCTGACATACTGGCCATGGAAGGCAGCTACCAGTAACGATAGAGCTGTAGCATTGAGAATCTTATAGGTATTCATTGTAATATGAGGGAAGTTACAAATATAAGTTGTAACTTAGTGGATTCCACAGTGTCTACTAGGAGAAGGCTGAGATTCCAACCGATGTCCTTAGCATCTAAGCCTTCCATGTCGGGTAGACAGGATTCCATCGACAACCTAGGAGAATCCTATGGTTTACCGCTGTTACATAAGTTACGCCATTAAATGGACCTCTTTTGTGAACTTCCATAATCCTAGTCAACCAAATCACGTCTAGTGTCATTTGGTGGAATTGAATTTATTAGGGGGTATATCTAAATAATGTTTCTATTACAATTTTTGGCCTAAAATGCTGTGCAGTGTCCTTATATGACAATTTCACTGTCTAGACAACGTTGTTTTAACTTTGAGCTACTTTACTCCACGTTTCGGAGGTGTATTCATTAAGGCTGATATGATCGACCTCCAACGACAATCGTACTCAAATATTATCAACGTCCACAGCATTCATTATTTAGTCACGCCTGTGTAGGCGGACAACTTGTTAGAAGGACATGGCCCCTCTCCTAGGTATGCCGGAATGGTACTGCTGGCAGAACACGGTAAGGAGGAAGGGAAGCATACACTCCCTCACTAGGGACAAAGCTTCTGCCAGCAATGCATCCTCGGACAGGCCACGGCAGTAAACAAAGGCGATAACGAGAGGGACCAGGAACAGGACGTCAAAGCACACGGTGGAAATGCCCACAGTCTGGCCAGTGGGCCCCTTTATCCCGGTAGTCGTACACGACACTACAACTAGGAGGACCCCCAGGCCGGGGGCACCCAGCAGTATTAAACCATATTGCTTAAACCAAGATCCCACTGAGAAGCCCTCCCCCAACTCCTGAGCGCCATGCCTCACGGTCGGCCTCCACCAAAGTGTCATCGGTTGAGGTGAGACGGCGCTCCGCTGAAACATCAGCACAGATTGTAAGGCCACGGAGGCACGAGACTACAACGGCGGAGACCACCGCATTCACAACATTGGACAACTTCATTGTGCTATGTAAACCCAGATACTATAGTGTATTACAGTGTACTATGTGCGCTAGGAGGCTGGGGACTGAAGACGTCTGACCTTACCGGCATTCTTTCTCTTGGGATGTTTCACGGTGGAGTGCAAGGCTGTATAGGGTATCTAAGGACATTGTCGGGTATGGCACAAACATTATGTTAAGAATGTCCAAATGCCTTGGGCTGTGATATGCATTGTAATATCCATCACTGTAATAGACAGGTCACGCCTAGTGGTCACTGGCATCAATAAGCGGACTCCACAGCTCACTCTAGTAACATTATTATTGCAACGCTCTAGTCATAGAGCATTCTCTGATTATACTTACGATACAATTTAATTGTACCGTTAACTCGACCACGACGTTAAAACAACTTTCCATTTCCGAGGAGCACTCAGTACTGCTGAAATAGCTTTTCTAGAAGGATAATATTCCTCAGACATGTTATTCGTATTTACATCAACCGCTAGTAGATTGAACCATGGTCCATGATGTAAAACCTCCTCTTATGACCCCCGCAGGTCCGACTGGCATTGTTTACAGGCTACAGTGACATAAAATATAGAAGACTGAATATATGTGGAAGTATGTCTGCTTTAAATTCATGTATGTGTTTCAAGGGGTTTGTTTATATGACATGGGTTGGGCTAGATTGGTGGGTGTTCATGATTCAAAGGCTCCTCAGAGAACCTAGGCAATTATTCTACCTAAGATACCACTTTTGTCACTCTTAGACTGAACCTCATGATCCGTTTCACAATGTTTACACGTCTTCAGTTGTCTCACTGCTCTTATCTTCGTTATCCTCAGAGGTGGAGTCCTTGGAGATATCAGAGTTGGCATGAAGCCTCTTGGAGTCCTCCACAAGATCCTCGAACTGTGTCGGGATATCAGACCTAGGTTCCACGCTGGGTTCCTCAGGATTCCCATCTACTGAAGACACCACTGTGGATCTCCTCGGAGAGCTCTTCAGAACTTTCTCAAGACAGTGCTGGAGTTTCTCTAGGGATAGGGAGAAGGTGAGGAGTGAATAAAAGTCTTCCCCAGACGACCAGTCGTGCAATTGTTTCCACTTGTCACCCATGTATGCAAAGCCATATTTAAGAGGCCCAACTGAAGTCTCAGTCTTGAGGACTGTCTGGGAATGTGTAAAAACCTCGTTATTCATGTTCATGACGGACTTCTTGATTGCTGGAATATTCTTCACCAACCAATGGATGTAGTCGTCAAACTTCTCCGGCTTCAGCTTGCCTTCATAAAAAATTTGGTGGATCTTCCGTCCAGCCACAGCTCCAGGACCATATGTGGGAATAAAGTAATGACTGAGAAATTTCAGACGAAGCATACAGTCCCTACAGATAGCTTTGACATCTTCACATAACCTTCTATTGGTAACCTGCTCCTTAAACTTCTTTGCGCTTACATTCCTACAGAACTTGTCGAGGAAGAGTAGAGAACTGGCCAGATGGGAATCATCCCACTTAGAACTCTGGAAGACAAGGCCAGACTGGGAGGATGGAAGAGACTCCTGAGACTTCACAGTGGATCTCCACGGAGGGGCAGGCTGCCTGGAGACGTCATTATCCTGGCTGTAGAAGCCTTCCATGTCGGCTGGCCTGAGGGTTCCAATGGTGTAACTTACAGCGTACCACTGGTATAGTACTATCACCTAGCTCCATCAACAGATATGACTGTGGTACATTATGTTAACTGTGGCGTGAGCTATGTGTTGGCCCTAGTTGGCTACTGACCGTGAGAGCGAACCTCACGTCTCGCAGGATAGGACGGTGTAAACTATAAACGTATTTAAGTAACATAAAGGTGCAAATAAATGTATACCGCAGTGATCTTCAGGTGATGCATAGTGAATTTTATTACTACTAGCTTGACTTACAGAATGAGGCCATGGGCATCTATGAGGACAAATTAGACGTAGAACCACAACTCTGATAATGTAGTATTATACTATTGAAGTGAAAGTAAGTGTCACATGAAATAAATATAAAACTTCATTAAATTATTAAAAAGTCTCGGGTAGAGGGAAAGGCTGTGTGGTGAAAGACTCCGGGGGATGGAGAAAGAAAATTCCAGAATAGACGGAATGGCATAGGTACTAACAAAACTATATGGTGAAGCATCTAGCCGAAAATGAAAGACATGGCATAGAAGAGGAGAGCGCCCAGGATGGCACTGGCGGCCCAATCCTGTTTCCACAGACAGCACAGACCAATGGAGGCAACGATAATCAGGATGGCAAAGAATATGATAGCATAGAACACATTCGGGGAGTCCCTCTTAAGCGCTGCGAAGTAGTGACGCAGGTCTCCCCAGAGGGTCACTGGCGGACACTGTGGCTGGCCAGTCTGATTGGAACCATGACCATGACGGTGACACTTAGGACATCGCTGAGCGGAGCTTCCTCGGAGCCCCGGACTCTCAGCCTCAGTTGCTAT